>JANIJR010000022.1:0-179198 GCA_030557995.1 Clavispora vitiphila
TTCTTCTCCTTCTTCTCCTTCTTCTCCTTCTTCTCCTTCTTCTCCTTCTTCTCCTTCTTCTCCTTCTTCTCCTTTTTCCCCTTCTTCTCCTTCTTTTCCTTCTTCTCCTTCTTTTTCTTGTCCTTTAAGTTCATGGATTTCAGCACGACGTCAATCACATCGGTAGCTTTTAATGACACACTCTTGAAGCGTATGTTATCCGTTTTTCCGACAGTACCAGCCAAACCTTCTCCCTTGATGAACATTCGATAAAGCGGTGAGCTCTCTCGACGAATCGAGTCAACCACACCAGCGTCATTTTTGTCGAAGCTGACTCCAGAAGAAGTTTTATTGACTTCTAAGTTTTTGAGCTGGCCGTCAAAAAGCCTCTCCCACCACAAATCGGCGTCATTTCCATCTGATCCAAGACCTTTTGTGTCTTTCTTATGCTTGACTAAAATCGGCTTTTTGATTCCGCCTTTTTGAAGAGCCTCTCCGTCTTTCCATCCTAGAGACTGTAAATATAAACGAGCATCCATTTGTAGAAAAATCCCAAATCGTGAGCGGCTTATTTGTTGGGTTTATGTTTTGACCCGTTCCTAAAGTTTCTCCAGATGCTCATCTCACGCACTTCGAGTACTTCTGTTTCTATGCACACGAGATTGCAAACACTGTGAATTCCAGCTGCAAAGGCCAAGCTAGGGTAAGAGTCGAAAGGAAAACAGATGAGCATTAAAATATTCAAATTAGATGAAAGATTGAATAAGTCCTTGTATATATTTCAGAGCAACATTGGATGAACAGGAAGTAGTGCACTAGTGTATTGAGTGAAAGACAAAACGAAACAAACAATCGAACAAATAAATGAACAAACAAAAATTCGTTTTAAAGAACATTCGTGGAATTTTGTATATTAATTCTGTCTGGAATTTCAAACAATTTGTAAAAATGTAGAAAAAAACACACAAAACGTGTTTATAAAGACAGCTTGGTGTGTATATTGGACATTTTATTTGGGTCAAGCGTATGTATTTCAACTACCATCACCATTCATTCTTGAACTAGTCAGAATGAGTACTTTTTCGGATATATCAGAAGCTACCGAGTTTCTTTTGCAAAAAATACGAGCTAACCCGCTTGATGTCCTGGACTTTCAATCTGTTTGGGAGCTGGCTCAAGCCAGTGGTTTCCCAATGCTACCATTATGGAAGATTAAAACCCATTTCCTGGCCCTTTCACAAAAAGACATCCAAGAATGGGAGAATTGCATATTTCTAGAAGTTTCCGAGAAAAACACTCAGAATCAGGAAATCGAAGCAATGACTCAGATCCTCTATCAGAAATACCCCACACCTCATAATTTTCTTCGAAGATTTGAAACAAGCCAACCAAGCGAGTCATTCACTCTCGAAGCGTACAATATCTGCGGATCTGATTTCATTTTTGGTCAATTGTTATGGGACAAGGTAACATCTCTTTCTTTGTTCAAAAGCGACCCAGAGAAATTGACCAAATTATATCTCGCAAGACTTCTGATTCCACATAGACAGCTACAGCAAACTTTCGAGAGTTTTTCTTCTTGGGTTTCTTCTATGTATCCTGAATCATATACATCTCTCATGAAAGAAGCTAGTGCTATATTCAAGGACACCGAAATGAGATTACGGTATTATGAGCAGCACGAGTCCCTTATCGCAGATAATAGCAACGATAGTATCAGCTGGGCTGGTTACATTGACAAAATCGCAAAATATACTCCTGCTGACGCTTCCTTCAACCAGGTTACCCAATTATTTCTTCGATCTTTGTCGTCAGGGAGCAGTAAGGTCAAATATCAGGAATGGATTCCAGTATGGTGCACTTTTTTAAAAGCTGCAGAAAACCGGGAGAATTCACAGCGCTTTCTGTGGTGTCTTGAATTTATTAAAACTTACCCACATGCCTGTGACCCTTACAATATGGTTATAAGAGGCATTACGATCGAGAGTGAGATTGATACAGTTCTAAGCCTGGTTAAAAAGAGCAAATGTATCATTGCCGAAAATTATTCCGAGTGGAAGGATTTAGCAATGAACTTGATCACATTTCAGTTAAATTCTTTCAAGCATGATCAAGAACGAAAAGATAACTTGTTTGAAACGATAGAACTACTTGCTTTTCCCGCAGCGGAATTTTCAGACGAATTCCACGAAGTGGTGAAGTTTTCAGTCAGTATCTTGGAGTCCTTGAATGACGAAGTCGCCACAAAACTCGCTGCTAAGATTGTTTCGGAGGCATTTGAATCTTTTGCTCTGCAAGCAACATTTTGGATTTACGCTTTGGACTTTTTTTATCGAAACAACAGAATCAAGCATGTTCAGAAGCTATTAACACTTTGGCAAGAAGATGCACAAGAGATCGACAATCGTGAACTATTTCTTAATGAAATTGCAATGTTCTATCGTCTTCACTTTGATGTTACCGCATATCTTGAAGTGTTAGACCAGACCGATGCAATCAGAAAAAAGATTCTGCAAAAACCAGCCAAAATTATGGAAAAGGCTCCGGAATTGGAAACTAAAAGACAAAGAACCGAAAAGCCCGAACAAAATGAACCAGTTCGGAGTAGGGAGCAGTTTAGAATTAAGATTACCAACATAACCTCGTGGACCACTGAAGCAGAAATTCGTGCCTTCTTAGAGGGATACGGAAGCCCATTGAGTGTTCAAATCGTTCATAACAACGTTAGCTACGCGATAGTTGAAATGAGCTCTGAGGCAGATGTTTTGTCTTCTCTCACACGGGATAAAAAAATACTACATGGCCTAGAGGTTTCTGTGTCACGAATCTTTGCGAACACAGTATGGGTCACCAACTACCCATCTACATTTGATCCCTCTGACGTTGAAAAAATGATACAGTCCACAGGATTCGAGCCATTAAGTATTAGGTTCCCCGTTCAAAACGACTTTAAGCAAAGACGTTTTTGCTATGTTGATTTCGGAAGCACTGAAGATGCGCAATCGGTAAGAAACTTGCTTCATGGGAGAGAAATTGATGGTTTGACTGTTCAAGCTGAGATATCCAACCCATCTATCAAAAGAGCCCGCCATACACAACCAGTTGATCGACAAGTTTACGTTCACAACCTTAACTTCAAGGACACCACTGAAAGCTCGCTTTGGAATCTTTTCTCAACTTTTGGTGATCTTGAATCAATCAAAATGCCTCTAAACATGAAGAACAAGTCCCTAGGATATCAAAACAATGGCTTTGCTTTCATTACTTTCACCACAGAGGCCGGGGCTAAGGAAGCAATTTTGTTGGGCCATGCGGAATTGGATGGACGAAGAGTGGAGATTTCTGTTGTTAAACCTAAAGAAGCTATTAAAAAGTCTATTCGCTTTGACAAAGAATTGACATTGAGTATTCACAACGTTAACGAAATTATAACTGAGGACCGTTTGAGGGCACATATTGAGTCCAAGGTGGGACAAGTCAGTAAAATCCAGCTTATGCCTAGCAAGAAAGGTGCATTGGTGCAGTTTTCACTGGTTGCGAACGCAGGAAGAGCATCGATTGTGCTAGAAGGAACAGAGTTTGAGGGCCAAATTCTTCATGTGGGACAAATGCTGGATTTTACTACCGCTGACAGGGAAATTACCCATAAACCCTCGAATATGAAAAATACCGCGAGAGTAGATACGTCAAAAGAGACGAAAGAAAGATCTACGCCTAAAATGGTTCCTCCTATGTTACTTCGAAAGCGTCGGCGGTGAAGTGAGTGAAGATGGTGCACCAAAGAATATATGATTTCGCAGTCGACTGCATTGACACGATCAGCCGAAATAGCATATGAGAAATTTATACATGTAGATCCTATGTAAACCAATCAAAAGGATCTGGGGTGAATTGCTCATCTTTGAACCTTGGTGTAGCTGGTACTCTTATATCTCCCCGTTGTAGGAATAATCTTAATGGGTGAGTCAGGTGCCGAAACACAGAGGAAAAAGTGCGAATTTTTTCACCAAATAGGATCACATTTTTTCTTCTCTAGTACCCCAACCATGAGTGCCCCAATCAAGTTGGAGAAAACCGACAGAAGAGACGCTCTCGTGGAGATCGAGAAGCGTTACCAGAAATTCTGGGAAGAGCAAAAGTTCTTCGAAGTCGACGCCCCATCCCTCGAGGAGGACGCTGAACAAGACGGGGAGAAGTTGAGAGAATCCCACCCAAAGTACTTCACTACCATGGCTTACCCTTACATGAACGGTGTTTTGCACGCTGGTCATTGTTTCACTTTGTCTAAGGCTGAATTTGCCACTGGTTTCGAGAGAATGAATGGTAAGAGAGCTTTGTTCCCATTGGGTTTCCATTGTACCGGTATGCCAATTAAGTCCGCCGCCGACAAGATCAAGAGAGAGGTTGAGCAATTTGGTGCTGACTTTTCTGGAGCTCCAGCTGCAGATGAGACCGAAGAAGCTGCTCCAAAGGAGGTTCGCGAGAAAGTCGACCCAACCAAGTTTGTGGCTAAGAAATCTAAGGCTGTAGCTAAGCAAGGTAGAGGCAAATTCCAATTTGAAATCATGTTGCAATTGGGTCTTAAGAGAGAGGAGGTTGCTGCGTTTGCGGACCCTCAACACTGGCTTCAATACTTTCCCCACTTGGTGAGAAGAGATGTCACTGCATTCGGTGGTAGAGTTGACTGGAGAAGATCCATGGTCACTACCCCAGCTAACCCATACTACGATGCATTCGTCAGATGGCAAATCAACAGATTGAAGGATTGTGGCAAAATCAAGTTCGGTGAGAGATACACAATTTACTCCGAAAAAGACGGACAGGCTTGTTTAGATCATGATAGACTGAGCGGTGAGGGTGTCAACCCACAAGAGTATGTCGGTATCAAGATTGAGGTCACGGAGTTTGCTCCTGAGGCGCAAAAGATTTTTGCAGAAAACAATTTTGATGTCGCTAGCAACAAGGTGTATTTGGTTGCGGCTACCTTGAGACCAGAGACCATGTACGGTCAATCCTGTTGTTTTGTATCGCCAAAGATTGACTACGGTGTGTTCAAGGCAGCCGAGGGTGTGTACTACATCACCACCGAGCGTGCATTCAAGAACATGTGCTACCAAAAGTTGACTCCAACCAGAGGTGACCACACCGCCACCTTGACCATCAATGGTGGTGCTATTGTTGGTTCTAAGATTCTTCCTCCTTTGGCGTTGTTGAAGAACTTGAGAGTTCTTCCTATGGAGACTATCTTGCCTACCAAGGGTACCGGTGTCGTTACTTGTGTTCCATCCGACTCTCCAGATGACTACATCACCACCAAGGACTTGGCCAACAAGCCTGAATACTACAAGATCGAGAAGGAGTGGGTTAACACCGAAATCTTGCCAATCATTCAAACTGAAAAGTACGGTAATGTTTCTGCGGAGTTTTTGGTTAACGAGTTGAAGATCCAATCTCCAAAGGACCACGTGCAATTGGCCAAGGCCAAGGAGCTTGGCTACAAGGAAGGTTTCTACAATGCAACCATGTTGATTGGTAAGTACAAGGGTGAGAAGGTTGAGGATGCCAAACCTAAGGTTAAGGCTGACATGATTGCCGACGGCCAAGCTTTCGTCTACAACGAACCCGAATCGCTTGTTGTGTCTAGATCCGGTGACGACTGTATCGTGTCGTTGGAGGACCAATGGTACATTGACTACGGAGAGGAGCTGTGGAAGTCTCAAGCTTTGGAATGTCTTGCTAACATGGAGACTTTCTCTAAGGAAGCTCGTAATGGTTTTGAGGGTGTTTTGGACTGGTTGAAGAACTGGGCCCTTACTAGATCTTTCGGTTTGGGTACCAAATGTCCATGGGACGAGTCCCAGTTGATTGAATCCTTGTCTGACTCCACCGTCTACATGGCTTACTACACCATTGCTCGTTTCTTGCATGGTGACTACTACGGAAAGACTCCAGGTGCTTTTGAAATTAGCCCTGAAAAGTTGACCGATGAGGTGTTTGATTACATCTTCACCAGACGTGACGATGTTCAGTCCGAGATCCCATTGGAGCAATTGAAAGCCATGAGAAGAGAGTTCGAGTACTTTTACCCATTGGACGCGAGAGTCTCCGGTAAGGACTTGATTCCTAACCACTTGACCTTCTTTATTTACACTCACGTGGCCCTTTTCCCAAAGAAGTTGTGGCCTAAGGCCATTAGAGCCAACGGACACTTGTTGTTGAATAACGCCAAGATGGCCAAGTCTACTGGTAACTTCTTGACCATGAATGATATCATTAAGAAGTTCGGTGCCGATGCCTCCAGAGTTACCATGGCTGATGCTGGTGACAGCATCGAAGACGCTAACTTTGATGAATCTAACGCCAACGCCGCTATTTTGCGTTTGACTACCTTGAAGGAGTGGTGTGAGGATGTTACTGCTACTGTTGACAATTTGAGAGCTGGTGAGTACAACTTCTTTGACCTTGCTTTTGACAACGAGATGAACGCTTTGGCTGAGAGAACCTATGAGCAATATGAGCAGACTAACTACAAGGCTGCGCTTAAGTACGGTTTATTCGACTTCCAATCCGGTAGAGACTACTACAGAGACTCTGTTGACTCTATGCACAAGGACTTGGTTTTCAAATACATTGAAACCCAAGCGTTGTTGTTGGCCCCTATCGCTCCTCACTTTGCTGAATTTTTGTACAGAGAAATATGTGGTAAGAGTGGATCTGTGCAAACCGCGGCTTTCCCAAGAGCTACCAAGCCTATTTCCCAAGGTTTGTTGGACTCTCTCGACTACGTTAAGGAGTTGGCCAGAGCCATTCGTGAATCTGAGAGTGTTGTGTTGAAGTCCAAGAAGGGTAAGTCTGAGGTAGACCCAACCAAGCCCGTTGTTGTGACTTTGCTCGTGGCAGAATCCTTCCCAGAATGGCAAGATCAATACATTGAAGTGGTGAGACAGTTGTTCGAGTCGAACTCTTTGAACGACAACAAGGTTATCAAGGAGAGAGTGGGTAAGGACATGAAGAGAGCCATGCCTTTTATCACCTTCCTTAAGCAGAGATTGGTGAAGGAGGACCCCAAGACTGTTTTCAACAGAAAGTTGACTTTCGATGAGGGTGATCTCATCAAGCAAGTTCTTCCTAACCTTCGCAAGAGCACTACCAAGTTTACTGTTGACCGCATTGAGATTGTTGCTTTTGCTCACGGTAAGAATGTCGGCACCGACATTTTAACTGGAGCTGAGGTTGCCATCACTGCCACCGGTAAGGTTGTGGATTCTGCTGTTCCAGGAGAGCCAGGCATTGTCATTAAGAATGTCGAGTAAACATATATAGATTAATCACTACAGTATCAGATGGTGTAGAAAATGAGAAAACGATATAAAATGGAGACCAAGAGCAGGTAAGAATATAGAGGACTTTTCAGGAGAAAATAAAAGTGGGTGTTCGTTCAATACGAGTATGGCGACCTGTCCCATGTTAGTCATTTCGCGAAACAACATCAAGGCATACACGACGGACCTCACCAGAAATAAGTACATAACGTTCCTGGCTCAACAGATCCGAGATTACGTATACAGTTGGAGTTTACGGGTCGAACTAGTTCCACAAAGAAAAAAGTGTAAATAGTCTCACAACTCACCTCGGTCTCGTCACTAAGTACGACAGGTCGCTGCATTGTAGCACACCCGTACCGCCCGTCCCCTCAGGAACCTGTATCTTTCCTACCCAGCACAAACTCCCAAGTGGACAACAATCTTTTTCTTATTTCAGCCTTACCCTCTGGCGAACAGCGTCTGCTTTTCCTTCTCTTCCCTTCACGACATTCGTGCTGCATTCTATTTTTGAAATATCACTTTTCCCTTTTGTCGTTTTTTTTTTTCAGAATACCCGCCCATTACCTTATCCCAACTCCCGAAACTACTCATATCACCTCCATACACCACCACGACACCACCCGATCCAACCCATAGAACGGAAAACCGTATCAGCTCACGTTTAAACCATGACCAGATCCCCCCCTGAATATCCTCTTGTTGGCGCGGCGCCGACTTTTGACACAAAACTTCTGGATTCGGGCGCCCGGCTTGGAGACGTATGGAACGGCCCGTTTTATTCTTTGCCGCTTCCGACTGACACTCGCGAATCCCGCAAGCGGTTCCGCATGGAGGCCACGCGGTCTCCTGAAGGCTCAGTCGAGCTGCAAGCGACGTTCATGAACTGCGAGTCCACAGAAGACTTGCTTCTCACGGACCTGGACGCGCCGGACTCGTTGGCCCACCCTCCTAAGCGACGCTTGATGTCTGCGGCTCTGAGCGACAGTGCTCCGCCAGTTCTCGCGCGATTTCTGCCTTCGCTGGCCAACTCCAGTAGCTGCTCTATGCCAACATCGGCACACGCGGTGGTCACGCCCGGAGATCGCGTCCACCAACCTCCATGCACCCCCAAAGTGCTAGAATCCGCTGATGCAACCCCGGTGTCGGATATGGACGAGCAAAGCGTGCAGCACCTCGTGCTCCCGCTGCCTCTGGCGTCTCCCGTACAAACGTCCACTGACAAACCCTCGGTATACGACGAGCTCGAGCGGCTCATGCTGCAAATGCCTGCCACACAAGGCGAACTTGTTGAGTTGGTGCTCAATCTCGGTGACTTTGTGCTGGAAAAGAATCGCAACCACTTAGTGTTCCAGATGCTCAAGCTCGTGCCGCGGCTGTCGCTACTGTCTCTCTGCGGCATTATAGAAAAGTGTTTGCGTCGCGATTTGCTCTCTAGCTTGCCGGTGGAGATTCTGTTGAACATTCTCTCCTACTTGGATGCTCCTTCTGTTTTGGCAGTGTCGCAAGTTTGCCGCCTGTGGCACAAACTCGTCAACAACACCGCCTTGTGGTGCACCATGCTTCGTAAGAGTAAGCTCTTGACTGATCTGGCTCAACTTCACCGCGAATTATCTAATCCTGCGAGACTCATGGCTGAATGGGCCAACCCAAGTCCACTTCTTGCCGATATCAACCCTGCGCAGATTCTTTACAAAAAACGCCGTACCATCCTTAACCGGTGGATGGATCCAAACTACGAACCATCTCGTATCAGTGTTGCTGGCCACGGGTCCAGCATTGTCACTTGTCTTCAGCACGACGAGGAGAAGGTGGTCACGGGCCTTGAGGGCAAGCTGATCAATATCTACAGCACTAAGACTGGGAAACTCATGCAGCTCTTGAAGGGTCATGATGGAGGCGTGTGGGCTCTCAAATACTTCTCCAATACCTTGGTTACCGGCTCCACTGACCGTGATGTTCGTGTCTGGAACATTAGAACAGGGCAGTGCACACACGTTTTCCGAGGCCACACCTCTACCGTGCGGTGCTTAGACATTTTGCACCCAGTACAAATTGGCGTCAACGATAATGGCGAACCTATCATGTACCCTGAATATCCCCTTTTGGTCACAGGCTCCAGAGACCATAACTTGCATGTGTGGAAATTACCCCTCGATAGCGAGGGTGAAGGTTCTGACGTCAATAGAGAAACCAAGGTGTACGACGCCAAAGACCCCTCAAACCCATACCTAGTTGCACTTTTGTTGGGTCACACTCAATCTGTGCGCTCGGTCACTGGTTACGGAAACATAATCATTTCGGGTTCCTACGATACCACTATTCGTGTTTGGGACTTGCTCGATGGTGGGCGGTGCAAGCACGTACTCGAAGGACATACTGACAAGATCTACTCTACTGCTTTAAGCTTTAAAAACAAAAGGTGTTACTCGGGCTCTTTGGACCTGTCAATCAATGTGTGGGATTTTGAGAAGGGCAAACTTTTGTACACACTTCAGGGCCACAGCTCCTTGGTTGGGCTCCTAGCTTTATCTGATGATTATCTTGTGTCTGCAGCTGCAGACTCTACTTTACGGGTCTGGGATCCTAAAACGGGTGAAAATTTGAGCAAGCTCAAGGGCCACAACGGCGCTATCACGTGTTTCCAGCACGATAGTCTTCGTATTGTTAGTGGCAGCGAAAGAATGTTTAAGCTATGGGATATTAGGTCCGGTAAGTTTGTTAGAGATCTTTTGTCTGACATAACTGGTGGTATCTGGCAGGTCAGTTTTGATGCCGATAGATGCATTGCGGCAGTTCAGAAAATGAAAAATGATACAGAAGAAACTTACATTGAGATCCTTGACTTTAGTGCTCCGCTCAATCAAGTGTCTCCTGACATTTCAGGTGGCAACATGTCTTCAATGATGGAAGTTACTTGAGGAGCGAAAGTGAGTTACTAAGAGCATTTCCCTGCTCAAAACAGAGAATTAATAACTCCCTGAATGTTGGTTAGATAGTCACGTAATATATTGTGCTATAAAATCCAAAGTCTAGTCTATAAAATACAATTTTCGTAATTTCGAAAATTTCTCTAACCCATCGTTGACATCAATGCTGCTTTGCCTTTTTCTGGGCTCAGCAATGCCTGGTTCAATTCCAAAGTCTCTATCCTCATATTCACCCACCGGTCCGACAAAGCGGTACAGATCAATCAACATTTGATTGAAGTAATTGTAAAATGGAACATTCCCCATACTTTTAACATGCATGCACCAAGGTTTGTGACCAAAATATTCATCTTTAATTTCTTCGTCTTCCAAGTCGTCGATGAAATGGGTCGAAGCAGGTATATGTGCTTGAAATTCACATGGCGATAAGGTTTTTGACGATGAAAAGGTTGGCTCCGGCGCAGTTTGATTCGCTTTTATCACCACGCGATTGTTACATGTGGTGCATACGAGAAGAAGAACTTTATCAAGGGCAAATTGTTGAGACTTCAAGTCCCACCCCATCACTGCTAATCTGTAAACCCAGGCAGGGCAGCTTTTTGCCAAAACTGCGGCAAAATTTTCTTTATCGTCTTTGCGGTATCGTGACAGAAGCCAGGTATTGGACACATGCACAAGCTTGGTTAAAGATTCGGGAGAAATGGGTGTCAAAAGCCGTTGGAATTCAGTTGCCTGCTGGCCAAGATGTGCAAACATCTTTGTGAGATCGAAAAGAACTCGGAGATATTCACTAATTAAGGTTTCGTCGGCAAAGGCAATGTGAGGTGTGAGATAATAAACACTGTTGACAGGAGTGTGGAGTTTGCGCCAAGAACAAGAGTCCGAATGGCCCAGGCCGCAGACTCGGCCGATGTATTCCTTTTTCAAGTTTGCATTAACAAGGCGAACGTCGTCTAAGTCGAACCAGAACGGTGTATAGTCCAGGGTCTCTTCTGGGTTAAATTGCAATACCAACTGTGCTTTGCAGTCTGTGCAGCAAAGATGATTTTTGACATTATTATTCTGAGAGATTGACTTACAGGTCCAGCCATGTGAAGCACATAAAAGCTCGTTTAGCTCGGCAAACTCGGCCGAGTATGGAATCTGCCAATTCAAAGCGGTGAAGGTTGCAAGACGGGAGAGAAGGAGCGGGCGTGAGTATGGGTTAAACACGGTAGCTTTGGCAGATATTCTTTCTAAATCCAACTTCTGATTAGTTTGTTTTGTTTTGTGATAATTGTAGTGGTGTTTGGCCTTTACCAGACGGAAGAATTGGATGTCTGGGTTTGATGTGTATTTGGCTGGTGTGACCGGAGCCGAGAACAGCGAAGGGTGGCTTGGCGTGTAAGTTTCCGGATGTTGGTCGAAGAGTTCCAAACACCTCCCTAGCACTTTTGGGGTGCCAGCAGAAATTTCAGAAAGATCCATAGATGGCCGCTTTGGTGTGGCATCCGCTACCGGTGAAATACTGTCACGTCACGTGCGAGAGGTGAGTCTGATGGGCCCGGTGCAAGATAGCGGGCTGTGCACATCACAACACCACTCGAACAGATACAGAAATTCTTGTATTCAAATTCTGGCTCGGTGGATGGACTCCTGAGGTGCTGGGTGAATCGAGTGTTTTTCTCCGGGAGGTTTAAACGGTCCTACGGAGGCATTACCGAAAGCGGCGGAGGATTTCCTAATAGGATTTCCTAATTTGCTCGTGTCGATAGCCAGAAGAGCGACCTGCAGCTCGTTATCTGGGACGGCTGCCTCCGGCCAGAGTAACATGTAGCCAGGGATCGTGGATAGACCCGAATTCGCCACATTTCCGCTAATGTAATCGGGTTCTGCAGGCATGGGTTATTTTCAGAGGGGAGTACCGCACAACGGTTAAATTCTCCAACATGTAGTTGTATGCAAGTTGCTCCAGACCGAACCCGAGGAGGACAATAGACCCCGTGGTTCGGCAGAGATGTGTTTGGCCGTATGGGGCAAAGCCGAAATGCTCCATTAAACTACCCTTTGGATCCGGCCCGTAAAAAAGCAATAATGGATCAGCAACCAACGTTTTCTCAATTTATGCTTTTGCCACGCATAAGCGGATATAATAGTGCACAGGTTCAGCGATATATTTAACTCCACCATCTGCAGTTATCATGGTGCACATTTCTACTACTGTTACCTGATGGAAGATTATCCCCCTCCATACTCAGCGCCACCCCCAGCCTACAGCAACACCACCCCGTCTCGAATCGCCAGGTTGCCCCGACCCAGACACAACCTGATCTCATTTCTTAAGGAATATGAAATTGTATACGTGATTGACGACAGCGAATCCATGGGCCAGAAAGACGAACATTCTGGCCTAATTCCATGGCAAGCCGCACACCGTGCGTTAAAAAATTTTGCCTCCACGTGTGAGGCGTGGGGAGAAGATGGCCAAGACCTCTGGTTCCTAAATTCGCATATCCCAATTCGCAGTGCTACCCCGCAAGATATTGAAGCAGCGTTCAGTTCGCACCTTCCGCGCGAGAAAACCGACATGGCCTCGGGTCTTCGCCGCGTAGTGTGTGGATATTTCGAGCGATACAGCCGAGCCTCGAAACCACTAGTAATTGTGGCCATCACAGATGGGGCACTCTCCCGTGAAATTGTGAGTGCGGTTTCGTGGATGAATCGCGAGCTCGAAAAACGTCCATCGTTGCAGGACCAAATCATTATCCAGCTTATCCAGATTGGCGAAAGCCGCAAGGCCGCGAAGCACCGTGAGGCGTTGCTCGATTCGTACGACTTGTTGCCGAAAATGGAACAGGCGAGTAAAATTATCAGTACTGTTCCGTGGGAGTCCAAAAGAGATTCATTTGATGAGCTGTATCTCGTCAAAACCGTTTCGGAAGATTTTGCCAGACGGTGGGATGAATACATGGGGCGCTCTGGTGGGAGACCGAGGCACCAGAGAGATTTCTTGATTTCAGATCTTTAGTTTACTTTGTTGTTGCTTGTGAGATCGAATGCACGGTTTGCCGGATCACAATACGTAGTCTACGACAAAAAGAAGAGCAAATGCGTCGAAGGGTAATCACCAGTCGTATTAGAGAAATATCCTTCAAAATCCGAATCTGCTTCGTCGCTTCCTAATAAGCACCCTCTCCACATTGCACCCAAAATCGTACTAGTGCGGGCCTGCATATTTCTCCAACCACCACCGAAGAAAAAGATACACCTTCCACCTCCGAATTCAACACGAAAATGGCGAAAAGACCTGTACTCGAGGAGGTCGACGATGACGACATCGACAACATGGACATGGACATTGCTCAGTTTGATCCTAACTTGAGAACTCCAATCGCCCCTATCAATAAACCCGTGATCACCAGATCGCAAGATTCCGAACCTGCTTTATTCCCCAATGTTCAACCTACACCTGTTTCCCAGCCCAGAAGAGATGACATTGTGGATCCAGCCAAATTCAGTGCTAAAGAAAGAGAAGAGCTTAATCGGTTCCAGATTATCTATCCCTGCTATTTCGACAAGAACAGAACTTTCAAGCAAGGCAGACGAGTTCCGCTTGCCGATGCGGTGGAAAATCCTTTGGCTAAGACAATTTCCGATGCCCTTCGCCAGTTCAAGATCCCAGTTCTACTTGAGTTAGATAAGACACACCCACAGGATTTCGGTAACCCGGGTAGGGTTCGTGTTTTGCTCAAAGAAAACGGAGTTGCGGGAGATAGCAGATTCCCCACTAAAAAAGCTTTGATGCGCAAAATCAGCACTTATTTGAAGGAGCATCCTACGACGTTGCAAAGTATTGGTCGTCTGAGTGGCATCCCTTACCCCGCCGAGTTTGAAACTTTCGAGCCAGAAGAGTTACCCAGAGTTAAAGGAAAGGCCATGAACACGATTGTGCCAATCCACTCCAACTTGATGTTGAAACACCCAATGACCAAGCTGATATATGATCCCCTTCCGGAAGCTCCTGAGGCGCCTAAGCTTCCGAAGGCCCCTAAGCAACAGAAAAAGATCATGAAGATTCGTGGATAATGCAGTAAAATATATAACCCCATCTAGAACGCCGTACCATGTGTAGGCCCGTGTGAGTATCATTCTGCCGCTGAAAGAATGATTGTGAGTTAACAACTCTACATGATTTCATTGCGATGTGCTTTCGTTCACATTACAGTCCCAGAATGCATAATCGGCTTATATTACATATCCATCCTTATTTCGCAGGAGAGTACTTGCTTCTATACTCATTGATAGCAGCCAAGTTTTCCGCGGTCAACTTCTCCTTCAAGTGCTCCACAATGTCGGTCAAAGTGACAATAGCAAACACTGGAACACCGTACTTGGCACTGACAGCTTGAGTAGCAGACTTGTCAGAGTCCTTGGTAGTCTCTTCTCTGTCCAAAGCAAGAACACAGCCAATAACAGTACCGTTTTCGCTAGAAATGATCTCGAAAGCTTCGTTAATGGCAGTTCCCGCAGTCATAACATCATCAATGATCAACACCTTTTTTCCGGCCAAAGAAGCACCCACGATTGAGCCGCCCTCACCGTGGTCCTTCTTCTCCTTTCTGTTGAAAGCGTATTCGGTGTTACCGTAAGTCTCAGGGTCCAACTCAGCCAACTTGGCCACGGTGATCGCAACCAAAGGAATACCCTTGTAAGCTGGGCCAAAAAGAACATCAAACTTGATGCCAGTCTTGATAATTGCTTGCGCGTAAGCAGTAGCCAAAGTTGACATCAGCTTACCAGTGTTCAACAAACCCATGTTGAAAAAGTATGGGGACTGGCGGCCAGACTTTAAGGTGAACGAACCAAATCTTAAAGCTTGGCTTTCCAAGGCGTGGTCCAAGAGAACTTTCTGGGAGGCTTGCATTTTGTATATTACTGATCAGAGCTTTTTCCTTTTCACCCAAACCAAATCGTCTGACTTGCTCCAGTTGAAAAGGAAAGAGAAGAAGAGGCAGAAGAGGGCGTTTTTTTTCCTGTCTAGTGTTGAAGAGTGGATGAGGTTTGCACGTGATTTTCCTTCATTATAGAGTCTGCTTGTATGTAGGTCGCTGGCTGAAAGGTGATGTGTAATGATGAATGTACTAATCACCTAAATAGCTGTTTTCGGAAACAAATTTACAAAAGGTTCTTGGGGATATTCAATTATGAGATGAATGTATTAGAAAGCAAAAACGACATTCAATTCAAAAATATAGCTAAGAAGTATTGGAATCATCAGATACTCACACTTGAGTTTGAGAATGCATTGGGGAAGTAGAGCCCATTCCATCAGTACCTCCAAAGCCCACATATATACTGGCTTTCTTGGCTGTTTCCTCGGTGTATATTCATTTTTCATATCACATACTAAACTATTATTGCTTCTCTGAGCCAAATTTGGTTGTGCTACTTTTTGCATCTACCACCATCGTCAAAACCTGCACACATTACCGGAAATCATCAACAATTCTATCTTTATCTTTCATGTCTGGACTGGAAAAGAGAGACTTTAATCAAATCCTCAATGCATTGGAAGACAATTACAGGCACGATCTTGCGGTTCATCTTTACCTGACATTTCTCTCGCATAGAATCAACCCACATTTTCCTGATCAAAAATGGGCATCTTGGCCATTGCATAAATCTGAGTTGCCTGATTTAGCCAGCTACAATCGCTATGAAGACCAAATAGAGGAGGAATTGGTCGAAGACACGTTGAAAATCCCAGCAATTGCTCCAGAAACCCATGAATCAATCCCTGTCACTAAAGCAAGAGTGGATGACCTCTTTTCAGAAAAACAACACATTTTGGTCACATGCAAGAACTCAAGTCCCACAGGGCCCAACGCATTGCTACTAAATGAACTTCAGGCATTGGTTCAAAGAAAAATAAATCAAAGATCTAGACTGGGAACAAGAGAAGGGGTTCAAATCACCGTAGATGAGAACAATGAACTTACGCGACAAATGGCTCTCAAGTTGGCCAATAAACTACAAGGACTTCTAGAAAAGTTAGCAAAACCAAATTATTCAGATAGCAAGGGAACTTGGCAAGATGTGCATTTGCAGGCACTCATGTTCCGTGACCACGGGAAGAGGCCTGGTATCGACAGCGAGAAAAAGAGTTATGCCAGGTCAAAACGCCTTTTCCGCAACGTTAATTTTAATTATGAGTATTCTCTCGATCAGTATCGCCTAGCTAATGAAGAGGAAACTGACAGCGATGTGGAATTTGAGGTGAATCATCATTTGCAGGCTCTAGATACACATAAGCAGTCGAAGAGGCGGCGCGTCATTACTCCATCGATCGACATTTTGAAAAAGGCCAAGGAGAGGGAGGAATATAAGGACAATGTGTTTGCCAAGTTGTGCTCCGAAGCGGAAAATGCTCTGAACTTCTCGTGGGAAAAATCCGACCGCTTAACCGATTATTCGGCTTCCGAATCTTATTTAAGTACTGAGAGAGTAGATGCAGTGGCAACCTCAACGCTAAGTCAGCTGGACTACATTAGAAAGAGGTGAAATTCAATGGTTTATTTTTAAAAATCTTACTCATAGAAACAGACCTTACTTCCTCTTTTCGAAAGTGGAAGTGATCTCGGTGTTGAAAATGACATCCCAGAATCTACTGGTGACACCGAAACCCAATTCGTAATTCTTGTAGTGATGTTCCAAGTGATACGTTTTCAAGTCTTGGAAGTACTTTGGCAACTTGGTGTGGTGCAAAACATAGTGAGTGACATCGTACATGATGTAGCCCAAGGTTCCGCCGGCAAATCCGGAACAAGCCATGTAGAAAGGAAGAATTCCAAACACCAACTTGTAGAATGGGAAAGCCAAGATAAGGAACAAGGTAGGAGGCATGACCAATCTGTACTTGTCCATAGGCAAGTAGTGATGGACACCATGCAAGAGGAAATGGAGGGTGAAGAAGATTGGGTGGTTGGGCAAGTATCCGTCCAAGTGGAACAAGAACCTGTGCAAACAGTACTCAACTAATGTCCACACAAACAACCCAAGAGCCCAAAAACTCAAAGCAGTGACCTTATTTTGGCCTGTGAAACCAATGTAGAAAATGTAAAAGTTCACTGGAAGCCACACGACAGGCACCACCCACCATGGCGTCAAAGAAAGAGGTTCCAAGAAGTTACCAAACAATTGCGCCGATCCTTTGCCGTAATGACGAGGTCTGTGGACCTGGTCTAAGTAGAAATCTTTGTCGAAGTTGCTACGAATCATTTGTGGAAGCAAAGGCTTGTTCAAGTCCAAGAACTTGTGTTTCTTGTTGTCTTCAGCAAAGTCAGTCTGAATAGACAACTTATCCAACGCAGGCAAATGGTCGTGGAATTCATACAAGTCGATGTCGTCCTCCGCATCCTTTGTGAGCTTAACCTCCACTGGAGTGTGGTTTCTGTTATTCAAGAGCTCTCTCTCCTCCTCTGGAGTAGCCAAGTATCCCACCAACATTTCATCGTCAAGCATCTCGTAAGCACTCTCGGAGTGTTCGTGAGAATCTGCGTCAGCCATGATCTCCGTAATATCCTTTCCGGCGTATTCCATGATGATGTCATCTCCGGCTGGATGCTCATCGAGAAATCCCGTCACATTGTACACTTTACGCTGGTACAACGTGACCCAGCAGTCTTCGTACTTGTTGTGTTTAGCCACTTCCGCAGCAGACACGAGCGGTAACGATCTGGACATTTTTTATTCACTGAACGAAGAAAAAAAAGTGGTATAGACGTTGAGGATATATCTGGCCCCACTTTGAATCAATAAACACGAGATTTCTTCAGCCTGTACATCTGGTGCGCGCGTATTCAAAATGGGGCCCCGCAAGTGGGCTGAGTTTCCTACTGGCAATTTTGCTATTTAGTCAGCTGGCAGACTTGAGCTGATTCACCATCGTGGTCACGACATGTGAAACTTTTTTTTTTCGTCATCCGTACTGTGACAGAAGCTCTTAGGTTTCAAGAAGGAAATAGCATGACAATGGATTCCTCTAAACGAATAGCGCGCGCTGTGTCCTGACATGCAGCATAATTTGCTGACCATGCATTAACAGTCGGTTGGTTGGCTTATGCCAAAAGCCTACTAGCGAAATATTTCGTTCGTGTAATTTTGTGGACAAATGACCGCGTGCTAAACACTGATCCAAAAGCAGCGCTACACGCTGATCCTATTTTCTTGAGCGTCCAAATCAAGCTTGATGGTGTCAAAAGTGCTCTCATCCAAATCGTCGTCGATCTCAAACTCGGTGTCTGGATCTTCCGCATTGAATAGCTCCATCTCAGCTTCGGGCTGTTCGAGTGGTTGTTCCTCCAGGGACAATTGTTGCTCTAAATGTAAGGTATGGTCCACCAAATTCAAGTAGGCGTACATAAAGTTGGAAAGAAGCACCTGCTCGCGTAGAGAACGTTTGGGGTTGGCAAGCTTTAAGTGTGATAAACGATAAATCGCTCTTTCCACGTGCACTGGGAATCTGTGGTCGATCATAACTAGAGTGGATTGCGAAGGTGGAGGCAAAGGAAAGCCGAATGCAGAATCTGTGAACTCGATCGGTTGGTTCGGCCTCGATGTCCTCTTGATGGATTTTTTGAGCTTTTCTTGCACTTCTTGTGTTGTCTGTGGTTTTGCTGAATCTTCGTCAACTTCAGGAATTTCTTCCCTATTTTCTACTTCGGGGATTTTTCTCTCGGGAACATCATTCTGCTCCGAAATTTCTTGTCGGGTATCATGGTTCTTCTTTTTGAATGTGCTTCTAAGAATCGATTTGACTTTCTCGTCTGCGCCTTTGGCATCTGTCTTCTCGCCCACTTCTTTTTGTTCTGCGCGTGAGGTTGTTACCACTGACAATATCTCTTCGTTCTTCAGATCATCCACGGATTTGTTTGAAATTTTTCTCAAAATCTTTGCTTTCAACTCGTTTTCATTCTCTTCGGTGGTAGATGACAGATTCCGCTTGCTGACGACAATTTCCTGGTGACTTTTCTCTGAAGAAACTGAATTGCTCCGCTTCTTTTTGAAGAGTTTAGAAATGACATTTTCTTTACCACCTTGCTCGTTTTTATGTTTTTTGTTAAGCAGCAATTCAGGAGAGGAAATCGCTCTGGTCGACACTTTTTGTCCGGGCTCCTGCTTTGACTTCAGCTCAACAGAAGTACTGACAGATCTTTCCTTTGACCATAACCACCCTTTTTTAAAGCTTTTCTTCTCCGGCTTTTCTGTAGCCACATTCTTGGTGAGAGCCCCAAAGCTCTTCTTTTTGCGTAATTTATTTGTTTCCGAATTCTTCTCAAATGAAGGAATCTTTTTCTCCTCTTTTTGCTGGGTATGATTAGCGATTGCGAAGGTTGGCAGCGTATGACTTAATTTGGTCTTTTCCTCGATTTCCGGAATCACAATATTCTTGTTTCTGGATTTCTCGATGAGGGTATCAGGTGGGGAATTACCATAGGCAACCGGGTTTTCTGAAACGGCAGCCGGAACTTCAGACGAAAGTCCACTTGCAATTTCAGTCGTGAAGTTATCTGCAATATCAACCGTGGGATGGTCCACATTGTCAACCGCAGTGGCAAATTCGGAGTCAATAGCAGTATCAACAGCATTATCAACAACAGTATCAACCTCAGTATCAACCTCAGTATCAACCGCAGTTCCATTATGGCCCAGAGTAGTATTAGTATCAAATGGAGCAATGGTGACGTGCGCAGCGTCCGGTTTTCGTTGCTCTCTCTTCTCAGATTTTGAAAGGGGATGGCCCGACAGGGTGGCCCAGCTCAGAGCTGGAGCATCCAGAAGTCTTGTCTCTGTCTTTTCCAGACTTTGAATAACTGTGTCGACTGTTGCAGGTTTTGATTTCTCCACGTGGAGTTCGTCAAGAATGTCCTTCTCGAGACCCAACGAGTCCTCGTAGCTCACATCGTGCGAAGAAAGATCGAAACTGAAGTCTTCGTGTGCAACTGGCTTTTCTTGCTTTTGCTCCTTTGGCTTGCTTGTTTCTGGTGACTGTATTGGTACGTGCTCTTGTACCGGGTCCGTTTTGGACAAGCTCTCCTTAAACTCGTTGATTTCTGTTCTCAACAAATCCAAGTTCTGGTTGAGCTCGCGGGTCTTGCTTCTCTTGTCGGTCTTTTTGGGCCGCAAAATCTCCGGTCTGAGATCGGATTGATCGGGTCGATCGGATGTCAGATCGGGTCTGGGGTCTGGTCGATCATACCGATGTACATTCTTTTTCTTGACTGTCATTTTGGTGGACATGGGGCCCGGGTAAGTATAATGTGCGGCACCCTTCTTGGCGTTGCTCTGCGGAGCAGAAGGGCGCATGTGTCTCTGGTTTGACTCAGGGTTGCGGTAGCGGTGGCCGTGACCATAATAGCTCAGGTTGGGGCCGCCGATGCTCTGGCCCTGATTGGGGCTGCTCTGGCCCTGTCCCTGACCACTAAAGTCTTTTGAGGGACGCATCTTGGGCGAAACTCGACGCTGGCCATAGAGGCGATCAGAGCCGCTGATCAAGTCGTCCGTAGACTTGGTGGAGATTGGGCTCACGCGCCGATCCTGGAACACGTTCTCGTGCAGCAGGGACCGGCGCGGTTTATTTGGTAAGTGCTGCGGAGGGACGTGGTGGGAGTGGCCAGCGGCGTGCGTGGGCAGCGGCCTCTGCGGCAGGCTTGTTTGGGGCGGCGCAGACTTGGCCGGCCCACGGTAGCTGAAGAGAATCTGCGAGCTGCGCGGGTTGATGCTGTTGAGGCTGTCGCGGGGCGATGCGGTCGTTGGCGTGGATGTGAGCGTACTCCTTAACTCGGCCAAGTTCTCGGCCTTACGCGACTGAAGTTGCGACCCCAACGCGCCGCCGTGCGGCTTGCGGTAGTCGAGACGACGGCTGCGGCGGAGCGAGAAGTCGTCAGAAGATGTGGAAGAATGCGGTGAGCGCGGAGACTGCGGTGAGTGCGACGAGTGCGAACGGGGCGCGCTGCGCGGCCGCTCCTCGGGTCCTAGATCGAGAAGTTCGGCGTGGTTGGCCCTAGGCGCCGGACCCTGGCCCATATCGTCAAACGCTTGCATCTCTGCATCAGTGTAGCCCAAAGAGGAGGTGGAGAGCGAGCGGGCCAAGGTGACGGCGTCGCTAGCGCTCATGCCTGCGAGGCGCAGGAGCTCCTCCAACTCGGACGTAAGCACGCGGAGCGACGGGTTGGCGGGGTCCGCGGTTGGCTCTGGAGGTGCTGAAGAAGGTGGTTCTGGTGTTTCCGGAAGGGAAAACTCAGTGGTGGAGAGCAGGAGCGATGAGCGCTTGGACCGTGTGGACTTTGACCGCAGTAACTTGCGCTCCAACAACACATCAATGGTGTTTTGCACGTGGCTCTTGAACTGGTGGGGATTGATCTCCGGGTGGGCGTTTGCCGGCACCCAGAACGGCGTGGCGTCGATGGGTGTATCCAGCGTGGCAGAGGTGTTTGCTTCGTCGGTATCGTCAGTTTCTGCTTGGTCGCGTGCGTCAGTGGCGCCCGAGGGTTTTTTTTCCGGCGAATTGTGGGGAGAAAGGTTAGGAGGAGGAAGCTCCGCCGTCTCAGCATTGTCGTCGGTCTCGGCGTTGGTGCCGGCGCCAAAATCAGCGCCGTTGGTGTAGTCGTCGAAATTGGCAAGATCCTCCGGAAACAGCGCGTCAGGGTCGGTGTTCAAGAGGTGGCCGAACGAAAGCCGCTTGAGTGCGGCCACCATCTGCTTCTCCTGCTCAATTTCCTTCACTGCAGACGCATAGCCTTCGGCCGGTGCCTTGCCGTGAGGAGAAAGTTTCGCCGTGGGTTTCGTCATGCGCGTCTAGCCATCCAGTGGGGCAGATCACTCACAGACAATTGGGGTGGTGCAGTTGGGTGAGTTGGGCGGTAGTAGTTTGCCAGCAGGTAGTTGACAATAGCAGGGGACGGCTGGATAGGTTATAGCCTCTTTTTTGCGTTCTCCAAACCTTTCCAGATGCGTGCGGCCGGGGGGTGTGTTGCCGGACGAGTTTGGGCGGTGGTTGGAGATTCAGGTTATTGGAGGTGAAGTACGCACTGGGTATGGTGTTCCTGCAGGCAGACGGGTGTTTCTGGTAGTGGGAAACGTCACGGAGAGGAAGGTGCGGCGGGGCGGCGAAGCGAGTCACAGTTGTGCGATTATAGCACCGGGCGGTTATGTGGAGCACCTGGCCGGGCGGTGTGTTGGTGGGCTGTCCATTCCGAGTCCCAACGATGGGGGCTCATAACGCAGGACGGTGGATCGCGATCTGCGCGCCAGGCAAGTGCCTTCGGGAACAATCAGGTCACAAGATCTGTAGTTACTTGTTCTGTTTAACAGTAATGGCAATACTGATTAGGGTTTGCTCCAACTGGCTCTTTTCTCTTTTAGGCACGCGAACCTGGTGATATGCGAGCATCAAAGTGTTAGAGCTACACCCGGACTGGCTGTGGTGCAAGTCCACATAAAGCTCGTGCACAACATACGGCTACAGAACATCATGTAGATGAATGCAAATTTGGGAAGCTGATGGGCCGACTGTGTGGTGCAGTCTGCAAAACCTACCAGCTCAAATATTCACGAGTTTGGCCAATTTATGGTAGCTCGGCTCTGAGGCGAAAGAATACGAAAAAGATATATAGATGTTCTCCTTTGGTACATGGTATCCAGTAGCAGTCAGTGGTCGCATCCTCGATTTTACTGCGGTCCAGTGCATTGCTAGCCTATCCTTCACCACGCGAAACAATACATGACTCACTTGCAATTGCATGGCCGGTGGCGCTGTGATCATTGGGAAAGAATTTCGTGAGTTGCTCGATTTTTGAATTAATTCATTTTTCAACGATTTTAGTGTAGGAGAAGATGGGAGAGGCTCGCCGAGTATTAATGGAAATTTCGATGGTGGATGGAATGAAATACCCATTATTCGTAAACCCTAAAATTAAGAGTATCTCTATTCCAGAAAAACCACTCTCGCTAGTATTTATTTCAAATCAGCTTTAATATTCTCTCTACGATGAATATTATTATGTATCCCATTATCTATCCAATCTATCCAATTATTATCTCAAGAACGTTCAAGCGCCAGAGTACTTCGATCTTGCCCTCAACTTGGGGCCATTTAAGTAGAACGTTACAGGAATGGCAATCATCGCCATCGACAAGAAAGCCAAGATCATCGAGCCCCAAGCCACAGGATATTTCTCTGTCAGCAAGTTGTTGAACAATGCCTTACCAAACAATGGGAAGGCACCAGCCATTAGACTTCTGAATAAGTCGTTGCCAGCAAACACAGATGCCAAGTACTTCCAGAAAGAAGTGCTCAAGTAGTTAAAGAGAGTCTGGAACACCATAAATGCACCGGAGGCGTAGAGAGCACCGCCCACCATAGGACCAATCCAGTGAATGTCTGGAGAACTGGTCCAAGCAAAGATGGTGATACCAAGAGGCATCAAAACGGCGCCAACAATGGCCATCGGAATAAACACCTCAGGTTCAACCTCCTCATTGTTCAAAAGCTTCTTGGTGAACTTTTGGTAGATGACTGGGATGTAGAATGAAGCTCCGATCAAAATACCGATCATGATCGACAAGTAAGTAAGACCCAATTCGACCAAGGTGAAGTGGTGAATCTCAACAAACACGATGGGGAAAGCCTCGAACCAAATGTACATGATGGAGTACACGAGGCCGATGAAGATGTTAATGATAAGAACCACTGGCTCGAAAAGAATGATCTCCAATGGACGCCACAAAGTATCGACAACCATATCCTTAGTGGACATTTTGCTGTTCTCAATGTGACCCTCGGAAGTGATTTTGTCATCTCCTGTCAAAGCTCTCAATCTTTCCGCCTTTCTGTACAAAAGGGTTTTGCCGTACGATTCTGGGAGGAACCAGCTCAACACGAGAAAAGAAACACCAGAGGTGATCGCGACAAACCAGAAAGTCCAGTGGTAGCCGCCCTTAACGGTCAAAATCGAACCGAACAATGGACCCAAAGAGGGAGCACACACGGCCGCAATAGACCACACGCTAATAGAAACTGGCATGTAAGGCAAAGAAGTCACGTCACCAAAACTGGCGCCACCAGTAGCCAAACATGGACTGGCAAAGAAGCCTGCAAGGAAACGCAAGACACTCAAGGATGCAATATCGTTCACCAAAGCGGTTGGAATCTGCAACAAGAAGAAGATGAACAACGTCACAATGTAGATGGTGGTTCTTCCAAAACGAGCGTTCTCAGACATTGGTGAAAAGAGCATCGGACCGATACCGTATCCGAAAACGAACATAGTCAATGGCAAAGTAGCCAAAGTCTGGTTGATTTGCATCTTCTCCATGATCTCCTCCACACCTGGAGTGTAAATGGCAGAGCCCATGTAAACAAATGCAGTCAAGATGGCAATTTGGAATGCAAACAAGATCTTATACTTGAGCGGCCAGTTGTAAGGGTTTTCTGGGTCGTCTTCTCCGTCCCAGGTGACAATAATTAAACCTTTGTCGTCCAATGTCTCACTCGACAGCAAGCTAGAGCCGGAAATGGAAGATTGTGCGGTTGTTTTATCAGATGAGTATCCAGAGTACTCACTTCCTCCCTTTCTGAGGTATTTATCTGGAATGATGTAGTCCTTTTGTTCTTCCGCATAGTTAAATAACTTACGGCTAGACAAGTGGTAGATGAGGCGGCCGAAAAAGCTCTCCCTCACGAAATTGTAAAGCATTGTTGGCTAAGTTGGATTAGTAGTGTAAAAAATGGATCTTGAGATAAATATAGACAAGAATTGGGCTCAGATTGCCCTGGTTTTATATTTTTTTTCTAATTCGTGTCTTGGAGATGGATGTTTAGTCAGATGCGCGGACATGTTCCGTTTTGGGAACGGCGCAACCGTGGATCCTGCATTCATGTGAACGACAAGTAATACTGATGCGTAATATGCGACCCAAAATTTAGCCGCACCAACCGCTTTGGGACTTAGGGCCGCGTATTACGTCAGATATCATCCCGGCGCGCTTTTTCGAACATGGCGCAGGCGCGTTTCTTCCTCTTTCCTTTCTCTTCTGCGGGAGTTGCCATCTACCGCAGAGAGTAGTAAAATTATAATCCGTTGTAACAACTACGAAGGTGTGAGAAGGTTGCCTTAGAGACGCCTAATAAATACACTGGAACAAGTGTCCATTCATAAGCAATTTAGCTCAGCTAAGTAGTCAGGAATAGATTTCCTCGATTCAATACCTTACTGCGTGGAATTCTATTGGGTTCCAGCCGATAGACTTCACAGTGCGTAAGCCAAAGTAGTAAGAGTGGTGAGGGGCATCGCATAAAGTGGGACTTCAGAGAAGATACCAGAACAGCACTGCCCCCGCCACTAGCATCCCCACGTAAAGCACGAACCACCGGCTTTCTCGTTGCAACAGCGGAAAACCTCCCAAGTTTGCCGCAGCATGGACAATTATCGCCGCTCCCAAGTTGCATCCAGTAGTCATGTAAACGTGATTGGTTAGTACTCCAAACACACTAGTGTACACGAGCTGGAACAACACCTGCACCAAAACCTGCGCCACAGGGACATTTTCCCGGTAGAGCTGGAGCCCGTGGTGTATGTGCGCCACACCAAAGAGCAACGGCAGATAGACTGTGACTGCAGTCTGTGACGCAAGTGGCCGGAGAATACTCACCACCGCTGCACGGTAGACCAATTCTTCTGTCACCGGAGCAAATACGTGGTCGCGAAAGCCCCACACTGTGGCGAACAGCTCCTCCAAGTCCTGTTTCACCGGCGGCCGCGACACGAAATACGCCGCTAATGGGCCCATGTAGAGAACGGCCATTTTAGCTGCGGCCTTGGCAATATTGGCGCAGTCAGAAGCCCAATTATTGTTTGTGAGGCCAGGAAACAATCCAAGTTGGGTTATAGCCGCAGGAAGGTTGGGGTAGAGGCCTAGAACCGCCCAGTTCACTACTGGAACCAAGATTGTGAGGAAAACACATAAGCACAGGATGCGACGAAGGCGGAATTTGATAAGCCGGGGGTCGTCGCGGCCGAGGAGCGCGAGGTTCGCCGGTACCGCCACTCTAATTGCCGCAACATAGGACAGCGCCACGGCCAAGCTGAAGCAAAGCAGAAGAAGCATGTAATGGGTGCAGGAGACGGTGATGGAGTAGGTGTGCAGGCGATAATGTGGGCAGGTTTCAGATATCGACCGGATATTTTAGGCGTGCGTCTATTGGTGAGTGCGTCTATTGGTGAGTGAGACTTGCTGAACTAACGGGTGTTGGTGTTTAGAGATTTCTTCGCCTAATAAGCATATCATAGACGGCCAGAGTGTACTCCCGAAGGTACTAACTCAGGTATTATGCAGTCTTCACGTGTGGAGAATGGGTGGACATTAGTTGAGGGATCTTGTAATTTTATCGAAGATGATTCAATGGTTATAGTTCAAGAAAGTGGTGACATGACGACAGTTTCATGACGATAAGTGAGATTTCTTGATGATGATACTCTTTCGGAGATCCGTAGTAGAGATGAATGGGGGATGCTCGGTAGAAAGTAGTATTACCGGTAGGTGAGTAGTGTAACACATAGTGTGGCACAGTTGGGTATTCTGTGGCACGGAGATGGTTTGAACACTTCAAGAAGTTCCATCGTCAAAGCATTGTTGGAAATTGGTACATTGCGCATGCTTTCTCTTGGGTGGGTGCGAAATGTACTAAATTTGCCATGTTGTGACAGAATGCGAACCAAAACAAGAAGTCACAACACCATACTCGTCACCCAATTTGTAAATCCGACCACGATAAGGAAAATGACAGATCACAGCAAATACAAATTAATGATGCCTTTTCCCCGCCAAATCACAGTTCGTATTCCTTCACATTCATAGCCTTATCTCACGTCGGCACTGAGTCATCGGCTGCGGCAATCCATCTACACCAGTACACCACAAATCTCCAGACCAGCATTTAAACATCTTAGAATCTCCGAAATCTCCATTCTTCTCTACATCCACGCTCTGTTTTTCTTTCAGCTTCGTTGTGTTTCCTTTGCTTCCAACTTTTGTCCGCCCAATCGCGCGCGGCGTTATTCCTCTGACTCATAGCGATCGCGATAACCTATCTTTGGGTGCAGGCCACCTTCACCAAATTTTCAACCACCTTTCTTCCCATGTCAATGTTTCACTCTGCCCGCCTTGCCCGCGGCGTTCGTGCGCTCTCAACGTCGGCCACGCTCTTTCGTGGCCAGAACTTGACCGAAAAAATCGTTCAAAAATACGCCGTCGGCCTCCCGGCAGGTAAGCAGGTGTTTTCTGGAGACTACGTTTCGATTAAGCCAGCCCACTGCATGTCCCACGACAACTCGTGGCCTGTGGCCACCAAGTTTATGGGTTTGGGTGCAGAAAAAGTCCACGACAACCGCCAGATTGTGTGCACGTTGGACCACGACGTGCAAAACAAGACGGAAAAGAACTTGGAGAAGTACGCCAACATCGAGAAGTTTGCCAAGCTGCAAGGCATCGACTTCTACCCCGCCGGAAGAGGAATTGGCCACCAGATCATGATCGAGGAAGGCTACGCGTTCCCATTGAACTTGTGTGTGGCGTCCGACTCCCACTCTAACACATACGGAGGTATTGGTACGTTGGGTACGCCCATTGTGCGTACAGACGCGGCTTCCATCTGGGCTACCGGCCAGACGTGGTGGCAGATTCCACCTGTGGCTAAGGTCGAGCTCGTGGGCGAGTTGAAGAAGGGTGTTACCGGTAAGGATGTGATTGTGGCACTTTGTGGTGTTTTCAACCAAGATGAGGTGTTGAACCACGCCATTGAGTTTGTTGGTGAAGGTGTGGCCAAGTTGCCGGTTGACTACAGATTAACTATTGCCAACATGACCACCGAATGGGGTGCGTTGTCTGGTCTTTTCCCAGTCGACGATGTTTTGCTCGACTTCTACCACCAACGCATTGCAAAGTTGCCCCAACCACACCCTCGTGTCAATGTTGACACCGTGGCTCAGTTGGAGAACAACAAGCAAACATCCGACACCGACGCGGTTTACGCCAAGCACTTGCGTATTGACTTGTCGTCGCTTTCGCCATACGTTTCCGGCCCCAACTCTGTCAAGGTTTCAAACTCGCTCCAGTCGTTGTCGGAGCAAAATATTCCTATCAACAAGGCGTACTTGGTGTCTTGCACCAACTCTCGTTTGAGTGACATCAAGGCAGCGGCCGATATCATTAAGGGCCGCAAGGTTGCCCCGGGCGTGGAGTTCTACGTTGCTGCAGCTTCTTCCAATGTGCAAAAGGATGCCGAGGCTATTGGTGCGTGGCAGGACATTTTGGACGCCGGCGCCATTGCTCTTCCCGCCGGATGTGGCCCCTGTATCGGTTTGGGCACTGGTTTGTTGAAGGAAGGCGAGGTGGGCATTTCTGCCACCAACAGAAACTTCAAGGGCCGTATGGGCTCCAAGGATGCGTTGGCGTACTTAGCATCGCCTGAAGTGGTCGCTGCTTCGGCTGTTTTGGGCCGCATTGGTGGTCCGGAAGAGATGGACGGCGCTGCGGCCAATGTTTCCGGGCCAATTGCTCGTTCGATCGAGATCATCGAGGCTGAGGAAGCTGGCGACGCTTCCGCCGCGGTGGAGGTGTTGGACGAGTTCCCCAAGTCCATTGAAGGTGAGTTGATCTTGTGTGACGCTGACAACATTAACACTGACGGTATCTACCCAGGAAAGTACACGTACCAGGACGACATCTCTAAGGAGAAGATGGCAGAGGTGTGCATGGAGAACTATGATGCTGAGTTTAAGAACAAGACCAAGCCTAGCGATATCATCATTTCCGGATACAACTTCGGTACTGGCTCTTCCAGAGAGCAGGCCGCCACCGCCATTTTGGCCAGAGGCATGAAGATGGTGGTTGCTGGTTCCTTTGGTAACATTTTCTCCAGAAACTGCATCAATAACGCTTTGTTGACGTTGGAGATCCCAGCGTTGATTAATAAGTTGCGGGCAAAGTACAGTGACTCCAACGAGTTGACCATCAGAACAGGTTGGTTTTTGAAGTGGGACGTGACCAAGGCTTTTGTCACCGTCACGGATGCAGAGGGGAATGTTATTTTGGAGCAGAAGGTAGGTGAGCTTGGTACCAACTTGCAAGATATCATTGTCAAGGGCGGCTTGGAGGGTTGGGTCCGGGCTCAACTTGCTAAGAACTAATACTTTACGAGTCAATAGATAATACTACGGAATGGAAATTGAGTTTTGTTTGGGCCAAAGTTAGTGAAGTAATAAAAACTACGCTGTGATGCGAGGAACACACAAAAAAAGGGGCGAGCTGGGAATTGAACCCAGGGCCTCTCGCATGCTTGTAGTCAGTTCGGTTAACCAAACCGTCGCCCAAAGCGAGAATCATACCACTAGACCACACGCCCGATTTGTGATTGAAGTTTTTGCTGAATTTCATGGAGAAGTGTGACACTACCGTAACGGACGGTATCAGCACATGCATCGATTTAGTTTCATTATGTCTTTTTTGTTTTACAAAAAAAAAATATAACATTCTGTTGAAATTGTTCATTGAATTTTTGCCCAATTCAGAGCTTATGAACCAACAATATTGTCGACATGTGATACTGCAAACTATGGAATGCTCATTTTATCACAAGGTATTTTGTAAGCGAACAGAGAAAACATACTAAATGAGCATAACTTCCAGGTCACAGACTGACCAAAGACCAAAAGAAGCGCGACAATTCCCGCAGTTTATAAATCTAAAAATTGATTGACAAAAAAAGGGGCGAGCTGGGAATTGAACCCAGGGCCTCTCGCATGCTTGTAGTCAGTTTGGTTAACCAAACCGTCGCCCAAAGCGAGAATCATACCACTAGACCACACGCCCGAATCTGATTGGTTCTCTGAGCATAATAAATAATAACTAAGAGCAGAATAAATCACTTCTTTATACGCAAGAACCAGACTCAAAATGAACGTTAATTTGTGTGCACGACCTCGTTTTTTTCCCCACCTAGGTCCAGCAATTTTTATGGGGGGCACGGTACATCGGTTAATGCGGCTTTAATACCGAAAAGCAGACCAGAAAAAACCCCGAAAACGACATACTTGATATCAGAAATCTCACATCATCTAGGTATAGGTTTACTGTGTACAGGTCATAAGCCTTTCAATGTTAATGACCTAGGCACTGACTATAATTCACATGGAGCTCAAAATTGGATGATGCAATTTTCAGACAAAGAGGGTCAATCCACCCTGATCTTCCTTGATTGTTAATATTTTTTTTGCCCCTGGAACCCCCTGTAGCGTCCGCAGTTTTTAGTTTTAATGCATTTGAGACACACTTTTGTTTTAGGTTTCTGCACCAACCCAAATCTGTTGCTCTAGGCCCCACATTAGAAAAAAAACAACGAGTATTGAGTAGCTCCCTCCTTTATTCGAAATAAAATGGTCCGTTCATTCCAAACCCGAGATAGATGAAATTTAAATTGACCTACACCAACTACTCAGTATTCTGCGATTGAAACCTGAGTACTCTTATTGAAGGGGATTCTGGCCAATACACTAGCTGTAAATTGAATTACAAACATGAAAGTCGAATTAGGCATTTTCTTGCTCCGTAAAACGTCGGCATACATCTCAATCTGCATACATACAAGCTTCCGGCGATTTCGGCAGTGTGCCGCAGCTTTTTCGTATAGTAACTACAGTTTCACATGCTCCTGCTAACAGCGAGTGTCTTAATCTCCTCATAAAAATTCATGTATTTTCTTTGGTTCTTCATAAAGCTCCCTAGTTAATATGACTGAAGGTTCCATGCTCAAGCACCTTTTGTATCAAGTCAACGTAGTCAGAAATGCTAACAAATAATTCAACCACTCCATCTAATAAAATCATAACTAGAAGCGACGCATTCATAACGTAATAAATAAGGTGATCAAAGGTGTTCAGTAACGACTTCTGAGCTAAGCTTAATAAGCCAAAAATGTATGCAACCAGTCTTGCTTGCATCATTATCATCAGCTGCGCCATGGCTGATGGGGAGTAAATCATAGAGTCAAGGTATTGGAAATTCATGATCGAGAAATGTATCATTAGCTGCACATTTGAATTGAAAAAATAAAGACTTTCGGCCATAAAAAATTGTGTGTTTATATATATGTATATATACAAATATAAAACATGTAGACTAGGTATGCGTGTACCGGGAAAGAACTTCCCCGCCTTTGCGAACATGTGCTTCATGCGCAAAGGGATATTTTCTTTTTCGCTCACATTTCGACCGCGCTAAAAAGCAAGTAATGCTTGTTCTTGAGCTCATTATAGTAAGTGCTCCATTCGCTGCTCAAGGTGTTGGTATGAATTAAGATATTTTGAATAACCTTTGAGAGTTTTATCATTGAGCGCAACGTATCCTCATAGCTCTCTAGTTCCTGAGTGCTAGCTTTACTTCTCAATTTCTTATTCATTAGCTTGGTCAACGATGCAATAAATTCTTGCTGATTTGATATCATGGTGATGACATTCTCATTTCCTTGGATTATTTGAAGCAAGTTTCCGATGGTCAACAAGATTACATCATTCTCACTGTCATTCAATCCTTTCGCCAGTAAGGTTTCAAACAAGCTAACCTGATCGATTTGATTTTCTTCCTTGCGAATTTTACTGGTGTCGAGAACAATGATAGCACTGATAAGCTCGTAGCTCAATTTTCTCACTTCCAAACCTTCATCAACAATATATTTGTACGGTCCCATTGGAATAACTTTTTTGAATTCCTCCTTTGCGCTCAATTCATCGTAGATGCGTGGAAGTATAATATCGTTAAGAATTTCACCAAACGAAATTGATTTGTTGTAAATACCTGTCAACAATGTACTTATGATAGCTTGTTTCAACTCAAGATTGGGCTTGGGAAGAAATTGTAATACCTTTTCCATCAAACGAACATTGAAGGACTCGGTATTTCTGCTCATAAGTTGCTTGATAATCACAACAATAGTATAAACGAGGAACTCGTTACAATTTTCGGGCGTTTGAGTTGACAATAAATTGAAAATATTGCTTTGGTAGTCTTCGGTTTTATCCGCGACAGTAACCCTAGTCAAGACATCACCTGCCAAACGTAACTCAGAAACATCTTTGTGAGTGAGAGAGCCTTGCTTGACCAGAATAACGTGGAAAATCAGATCCCAGATACCCCTGACGTTGTCGATATTGTCCTTAAATGTCTCTTCCTTCAATACTTGCTTAACCGCAACCAAGAGAAGTTTCGCCTTGGGGTTTTCTTCTGCGCTAAACTTTTGGTAGCATGCCAACAAAGTAGGCAAGTAGTTATCCAAATTCTTTATGATGGAAAGACCCAAGGCCCTAGCAGCAGCAAGACAAACAGTATCGGAAGCACTATTGTTGAGAATGGCAAAGAAATTGTCAAAGTTAATGGTGAGAAAATCTGTTTTCGAACAGACACATCCCAAAAAGTTGATGTCAAAGACAGTCTTGTCGGCATCTATATCATCAGTTCTGTTTTCGCAGAACTCAATAAGTTCCTTCTCCACATTCCTAACCTCGTCCACCAATCCATATTCTGTAGCTATCAATGCCATAGTTTTGGCAGCAACAAAATTTTTCAATATCAATAATTGCATACCAGCGGCAAAAAGTTCAGCAGAGGTCGAAGTATTATGAGCAACTATCTGCTTGATCAAGAACTCATATGTATCAAAATTGAAATCATCCAGGTCCGCAAATTTGACATTAATAACGTTTTTAATCAAGTCTTCGAAATATTGACGATCAGCGGGAACAACACTAAGTGTATGACCTAGAATTTTGAAGGATCTGGTTAATGAGTTCTGATCTGTTGTGCTTTTGATGATGTCAATGATGTTCGACGACAAAGATGATATCTCGTGTGGATCACCAGTCGCTTTCGCTTTCTCAAAGAGCTTGTCAAGTAAAAGAAGAACATCAACATATAAACTTGAGTCGCTTGACCCCAAATACAGGTTGAGCTTGCTGATAATCAGGTTGCAAAGTTCTTCTGAGTTAAATAGTTCAGGTTTTTTGTCACACACATTGATCAAGTTTTCAATGGTAAAATTAACCGTCACTTCATAATCCAAGCTTTCTTGAAACACAGTGTTTGCTTGTTTGATATTTTCGGCGTTCAAATCAACGTTGATAACGAGCTCTGAAAGAGTACTCAAGAGGTGTTGACGAACTTCACTAGTGTAATGCTTCAATGTCACCTTCTCGGCGATAGAATTAAAAAATGAATTGTTCATTATCTCCTGAAAAGCAGCATTTCCAGCTGCTTTCTCAAAGAAAATTTTGCAAACTTGCAAAATATCAAAAACAAAAGTGTGATAGACATTCAAATCTTCCAAAGAAATAATGATATCATCAAGAATGTAATTAACAAGAGAGGGAACGATCAAATCATATTCGTAGGCACTGGCAATAGCTCTGTACAAATAGATTATATCGGGATAGGTCTTAAGAGATAAATTAAACTCAAAAAACTTTTCAAGCAAGCAGCTCAAGAATGTTTTACTGAGTGCCAAAGGAACTGTTGACACAAGACTCTCAATCAAGATTTTGGTATTAGGAAACCTCTTGATGTTTTTTGTAGTGAGTAAAACATCGAGGATTTTGGACTCCAATTGCGGACAATACTTTTCAAAAAGTTCATCTTCCGGGGCGCTAGGCTTATTGCCCTCGGTAGTAAGACTTATATCTGAATGAGAGCTTGAAAGATTTTCAGATAAACTAGAAGTTGCATTGACGATCGAGAAAGCAGAAACAATTGCCTCGTTCGATACAGTTTCATTTCGATCATTAAGGGCAACAATCACTTTCTGAAAAAGATGCTCGCTGTAGATTAACACTAAGGTCTGAGGGTAAGCTTGAAGCATACGGTTTATCAAAATGATTGCCTGCAATCTCAATCTTGAAGCCAATCCATCACTGTCAGACGCATCGTCGAATTGTTCGATCTCGTCGTCTGAAAATTCAATTCCCGAATCATCATAGTCCTCAATATCACTATCGTCTTGATAAGCCAACGGGTCGAAGGAAATGAAAGCTTCGATTATTTGAGCCACAGGAGCCGCATAGGTATGGAAGAACCAGTCGTAGGGAATGCAAGGCAAAAAGCTGGACAAGGTTATCAAAGCATCTTCGCGGACCAGATTTTCTGCGGCAAATACATCAATATCCAAATCTTCTACGTCAATGCTGGAGACAACATTGGAGTAGTCCAATTTGACGACAACAACATCAAAAATCGTCCTCGCAGACGATTCAGACAAGACTAAATGCTTGGATTTTCTCAATTGGGCCAAAACAACCTGAAAGATGCTGAAGAGAACACTTTCAGCAGTAGCTGAGCTTATCTTTTCTCTATAATTTGAGCAGGTGGATATGATAACTTCATCGTAAAATTCGCTTTGTCTCGATTTGTGTTCCAAGGTAGCCTGCTGAACGTACGCAAGAGCAGAGTCAACAGCGATTATGGACCGTTTGCTAACAATTCCTGTTTCAGTAAAAGCACTCTCAATTAGGCTCAACACTACAGTCAGGAGTTCTTTCTCGCTGAGAACGGAGCCCAAGCATTTGATCAAATCAATCAAAAGTTCAATCTTATTGATGGTGATGGTCAAAGGCCGGGAGAATATTTTTGGCAAGAGAGAATCAACCACTCTTTTAGATAATGCTTTGCTGAACCGGCTATGAGAGTCATTGAAGATGGATCTCAAGGCCAAATTTGGAACAGAAGTGGTGAATTTAGATGTACTGGAAGCTTTGATCACTTCGTCGTACAACTGGTTGACAATTTGCAAAATCTCATCATCGTCGACATGGCGAACCAAAGGAGAAAATGACTTGACTGCTTGGTTTTGCACTTCAGTGGTGGGATCGGAAAGTAATTTGAACAAAAGAGGCGTAAACCGAGATACCCCTCTCACTTGAACTTTCGGGTTGTTCAAGCCTTTTTGGAAATCTTCTAGGGCCATATACCGAAGATCAGGGTCGACATCACGAGCCCTATCTTCCAATTGCAAAATACTGAACGTTGACATGGTGTTCTTTCCTCCAATGCAATATACGAATCACTACATGTACAGAAGGGTTGCGGGTGCACGGGTGCGCGCCGCTACTGGGTTGCATGATCGGAGGTAGATTCGTGAATTAATGCAATATATAGACTATTCCTTGAGTTTATTCTTTTTTCCGCTCTTCAGCTTCTTAGACTTCTTCTTGTCCTTCTTTGCTTTCTTGGCTTCTTTTTCCCGCTCTTCCGCTCCTTCCGCTCCGTCTTTATCGGAGCTGAACTGGTATTCTTCGACTTCAATTTCGTCAATTACCAAGTTGTCTTCTGCTGCTTCGTTATCAGCCTTTTCCTTGGTATCTTCAGCAGGAACTTCTTCCTCCGCCTCTTCTTCGGCAGGAGAATCATCTTCTACCTTCTTTTCAGTCGTCGAGGGCGATTCTTCCTGTTCTTTCTCTTCCTCTTTCTCTTCCTCTTTCTCTTCCTCTTTCTCTTCCTCTTTCTCTTCCTCTTTCTCTTCCTTTTTCTCTTCCTGTTTCTCTTCCTCTTCCTCTACCCCCTTGAGAATAATCTCGTCGTCTTGAATCGCATTCAACAATTTCTTGCACCGCACGGTGTACTCCTTTCCCGGCCCAGGATTTTCTTCTTTTGGCTCTTTCTCGGATTCAGCAGCAAGCTTTTCTTTCTCCTCCGCTGTTCCATACAACTGGATGTTCACCTTGTCTTCAACCGCTTGGGCCACAGCGTTCCATTGGGCAACGACTTCCTTCAATTGCTCCACCAATCTGTCACGCGCACCACCTTGGATGCCTTCCACGTACGTTATGAGAGCTGCTTCGTAGTTCAGAGGGATCAGCTCGATGTTCTTTAGTAGCCAATTCTGCTTCTGCTTGCTGAACTTCCAGTTATCTTTATCTTCGGAATATTGACGCAAATATGCCAACTGGTCTTTTTCCGGAGGTGGCTTTCGGTCGGCTTTGGGTACCTTTACTCTTTTCGGTGGTTTCTTGTTGGTATCGGTTTTGGTTTCCTGTAATTGCCGTTTTCGGTTTAACTTTTTAGCAATTTTGTTGGTAACGTTATCATGTTCCAAATGTGTGGTCGTGGCCAATGGATCATCTTCAACATCGTCTTTAACTTGAAGCCCAAGACGCTTCCATGCGGGAACTTTACTCATGCTGGGAAAATAGTGTCTAAGATGGCATACGTTCTTCACTATATGATGGGACGTGCGCGTACCGATGAGTTTAGGTCTGAGCCAAAAAAAAAACTGTGTTATAAGGGTTAAAGTCAAAACATGTATAGGGAGTGGCGTCTTTCCGTTTATAGTGTGAAAGAGGGTTACATGTTTTCAATATAGGCTCTTTGATGTTTCAGGCGTCTGTTCAATTTCCTCCTTCGCCATACAGACACGTTAAATGCAGTACGCGACTATATAACCGGGACATCGCACCCACTATATTTTTCTCAACAATACATAATTTACTTTCATTTTGACTGTAGGTTATGCAGATGATGGAGATGACACGGTTTACCGCGATTCTCTGGCGGCTTGTATTTCTCTTACAAGCCGTTTCAAGCATCGAGCTATATTGACACACCTAGTTTGAGTCCGCCATGAAGACTTCACTCATGATGGATATATAAATGGTGAACATTTAACCTAATCTAACCTCATCTCTATGATTTGAACTAAAAGAATGTATTACTGTTTGGAGTTCTCTCTATTTCTGAGCAAGAGCGTGCTCGATAAGCTTTTTGTAACCTTCGACGGCAGCGAGTAAATCACTGTTTTCAACGTACTCATTGGCTCCGTGTGCAACATGAATGGTTCCTGGTCCATAGAGATATCTCTTCTTCAAAGGAATTCTGAGATTAGGAACGTCCGTCGTATAAGCAGCCACTAGCGTTTCGAATCCCGGCACATCTGTGTCCAAAAATTGGGGTTCAGTGGAAAAGAAGTCAGAGGGAACCACATGGGGGACGTTGTCCACCACAGAACGAAGCATGAGGATCACTTCGCTCAATTTGTCGGCAACTCTAACCGCAAAAGTAGCCTTGGCATAAGCCGGCACGACGTTGGCTGCAACACCAGCATCGATTCTACCAATATTCAACGTAGAAGGACCCAAAAGATCCGATTGAGGAAGTTTCAATCCTTGCAACTGGGCCAAAAGTGGCACAAGAATTTCCGTGGCAGAAATACCCAATTCAGGGTAGCCCGAGTGTGATGCCTGACCGAACACTTCAACGTCAAACAACACAATGCCCTTGTGACCAAGTGCCAACTTGTTCTCCGTTGGTTCTCCGAAAATAGCAATATCCCACTTAGCACCCAAAGAGTCGGTAACCTCGCGCATACCAGAGCCAGAATTTTCCTCTCCCACAACAAACAAAAGGGAAACCTCGCCTTCTTTCAACTGACCCTGGCTTATCATATCGAGAACAGCAATAACTTGAGTAGCAACAGAGGCCTTGGCGTCACACGTTCCACGGCCGTGAATTTGGGTTCCATTGATATAATAAGGAAGATATGGAGGCACGGTATCTATATGAGAAGTTACCACCACTGTGGTATCTCTCTGTTGGCCCAAATAGGCATAGACATTGTATCTCTCATCACCACCATGCACCTTCTGCAATTCAACGGTGAATCCAGCGTGACGCAAGTACTGAGCGAGCCATTGTCCAACATCTAGCTCGTTGTCGCTGATAGAACTGATCTCTGCCAAGTTTCTGTGGAGCTCCAAAAGGGAATGTTTGCCCACCACATAGTCCTGCAATCCAGAAAAATCACTTTTTCCAAAAAGAGACAAAAACGAGGTCTGTTGTTTCTGAAACTGAAAAGGATTGATAGCAGTCACAATCGCTATTCCGTAGAGTAGAAATACCGGGAAAAGCATCTTGCAGAATTACGTTTTATAGGTAAAGATTGGACGTTTTGATTATGCGCGCAATTGGTTATCGCTAAGGCATGCATGAATATAGCCATGTACTAGGATTATCCGTCTCGCTGACCAGCAACAAGTCGATCTACCATTTCTACCTATCTATCGTGTCGTACTATGCCTCAAGAAACGTGTACTTTAGGATATCTATGGCCACTTGTGTTTAGGTAGAACAATTCGACCAAATAAGCAATTCTAGAAAAAAAAAGCGGTATTTCTACGCATAGAAACGGTCATCTAGACTAAAGACGGTCTTTATTGAATGCAAACTTATTAAATGGACCCCCGGAAACATTGTCCAAGACACCTTAGGCAAAGTTGCCTCACTTTCTCTGTGAAGCCCATGCCTCCAACTTCCGAGTCAAATCTTTTGAAATTTCTTCGGCAGTCTGATGACGGTCAGTGGCGTTTTCCATCTTTTCAGCCAGCTGCCGAAGATAATTGAGGGTGGAAGAAATATACGAATCGATCTGAGGCCGGTTCCCATCTGGATTTAACCGCTCGCTCAACAATCTCTCTAGCTTTCTTTGGTTTTCCAACGAGAAGCCTTGCTCGTTCTTGTTTTCTGTCATTTTGATTGAGGTATAATCAAATGGCTGCCATGGGGATTTAATAGTGCAGCTGGTTAGTCGGGACAGTCTTTGTCGGAGGAGCGATTTCCTTATTAGGAAATTATTGCTTGGTTTGTCCCTCAAATTTGCCAAGCTGACCCTCAGTTTTTCCCAATTGTCCTTCAGTCTTTCCTAACTGACCTTCAGTCTTTCCTAACTGACCTTCAGCCTTTCCTAATTGGCCCTCGGTCTTTCCTAATTGACCTTCCGTCTTGCCAACGTCACCCTCAGTTTTCCCTTCAAATTTGGCGTTGTTTGAGGGTGCATTTGTGTTGTTTTTGGATTCAGCTTCAGCAGGTTTAGGCTGGGTAATATTCCCTAGTTCTCCGAGTTCTTTGGACATGGATATTAGTTGCTTTGGCACCGCGGTATACTCCGTGGAACTGTATCCTATATATTTCTAAAAAATGTCAGCCAAAATTGCTCCTGCGGCTTGCTCCTATATCTGCATGTAAGATGCATTATTAGGCCGTATGAAGATACTGTGGGTATTGTTTTTTTTTTTTTTAACCACGACCAAAATGGTTTGGTTCTCAAGAAACGAAAAATAACCACATTCATCCCCCATTTATGACGCTTACCTGATAAAGAAATCATGCAGCTCAGAGCAGAAATTGCAAACTTCTGTGGGGTAATCAGCCCATGTCTCTTCGGAAAATTTTTGCAGGACGTAATTTTTGGGGATGAAAACATAACACACACTTAGCACCTGGAAGACACCAGTGCATTTCTCATGCAAGGAGACCATTGAACATGCGTCGACATGCGCAACCTTGCGTGCATATGCTCTGTATACGGCAAGCTCCCTAGCCGCCGGAATTCAAATACTTGCCCTTGAGGCGATCGGCTTGGCCCACGTTAATTCGGTGAAACTCGTCGTCCATTTGGCGAAGTAATTTACAGTTTTAGCCTCAACATCATACGCTCGCTATCTCATTTCGGCTCCATTAGCCGTTCTCCCCACTCTTCACGACTTGTATCTTTCATGTCGAACCGTGTTCTTGTATGCGACTGGGATGAGACCATCACGGTCAAGGACACCACCGGGCTTGTCGCTCAGACCGCATATACCCACAAACACGGTCTTCCTGCATTCGATAAGTTTATTCAAATCTACAGCGCGGCGTCGCGCGATTTTGGGGCGCACAAGTGGCTGCGCGACTCAATCGATGACGAAATCGCTTACCAGCGGCGCGCCCGCAGTGTGGAAATGGCATCGATTGGCGCGATCGAGCGCGCAGGTATTTTTCTGGGACTCACCCTTGCCCAGTTTGCCGCCCAGGCTCCCCAAGTGGAGCTCCGCCCCGGATTCAAAACGTTTGTCGAAGAAAACGCACCGTACCCGATTTATATCGTCAGCGTCAATTGGAGCAAAACCCTCATTGAGGCGACGCTTGCGCACTATGGGATCTCTGGAATTGAAGTGGTTGCCAACGATCTCGAAATTGACCTGCTGGGAGTTACTACGGGCAGGTTTGACCCAAGATGGGATATACGTACTGGGGCGGACAAAATGGATGAGCTTGCGCGAATCCGGCGCGCACACGAAGGATGCGCCCTTGTATATGTTGGAGATAGTTCGGGCGACGTGTTGCCTCTCCGGGTTGCGGACACCGGTATAGTTATGCGAGGCGGGCGCGCTGGGGCGAATTTTCCCACATTGGAAGTGCTACGGGAGGTGCGGCCAGGAGTGTTTGAGGGCGACTGGAATGACATAAAGCGTGTGTGGTAACATGCCACTTCACCACTCAGTTCACTACAACTCTTGGCCTTTTCATACTTCACCACTTTATTCGCCATAAATCGCCCTCCGCGCGATATCCAGTCTTCAGAACTCAATCTGTTTGATATTCCTTTGTAGGTTACACTGTTCTAGTGAGCACCTTTGTTCGATGTAAATTAGCAACATGAGAACTATATACGATACTATCGGCGCCAGTTGCCGCCGGCGTACGGTTGCATGTGTGTCACCATACCCCCATGCACAGGAATATACTGCCCATATAGGTATCCAGGAGAACCAGCCATCGGATACCCTTCGTTCATCATAGGCTGTGCGTGTGGGGAGCGGTGCACTTGTGGCCCGCCCAGAGGCGACATCACGCCGTTGGCCACGCTCATCATATGTGGAGGGTACGACCCCAATGCATAAAGTGGTTGGTCGGGCATGTCATGTGGAGGAGGACTTTGAACAAAGCCTTGTGGAGGCATTGGCCGAGGAATCTGTTGAGGGTGAGGCAACAGCGCAGCTTCACCCGCAGGGCGAGGAGCGGCTGCAGGAGCGGCTGGCGCAGGGTGGCCGTTAAATACTGGCGCCAACTGTGCTGCTGGCGGCTGTTCTGGTGTTTGGCCGGGAACAGGGCCGTTGGCAGGGGCTGACTTGGGGTGCGCTCCCAGCACAAACGCAATCCGTTCAGCTGGTAACAACGTGACGAGATCGCGGACGCAGTAGTTGGGAACGCCCTGAGGGCTCACGAGCTCTGGCACCGGGCCTTTACCTTCAGCCGCCGCCTGCAACCGTTTGGCGCGGTCATCAAAGTAGTCTGCGGCTTTGGAATCGCCGATAGCACGCGAACAGAAAGCAGCACGCAAGCTGGCATCCGCCGCATCGCCAAGCTGGTCATCGCACCGCTCGTACACGCAGCTCAAGCCGTCCCATGCAGCCGCAGTACCCGGCAGGTTTTCGTTCATCTGGAGACGCAACGCCTGGGAGTAGGCAGCCAACGCATCCGGCAACTGCTTCAACTCCAAGTAGAGCTTGCCCACAGATAACCAGGTGATGGGCAGGTTCTTCGCCCGGCGCAACGCAATTTGGTACGAGTCATATGCAGCGCGGGGCGAGTCGAGATGGGTGTAGGCTTTGCCCAAGAGGTACCATGGCAAAAAGTCTCCCGGCATTTCCAGCGCGCGGTCTGCATCTGCCGGGGCGTAATCTGCCGCCCGCACCTCTTGCGGCTCAGCCGCCACGACGCGCGACAAGAGCGCCAACGCGGCCTCCGCATTGGCAGGCGACTTATCGAGCAAAAGCAAGTAGGCGTGGGTGATGAGAATGTGGGGTGACGGGCCCACGGCAATTTCGGCCCGCTCGCACGCCTCCAATGCTTCCGGGATGCGGTTGGCCCGCTCTTTGGCGGTGGCTAGCGCGCACCAGAGGGCAATGTGCTCGTCGGTGCGAGCCAAAGGTGGAGGAGGCAACAGCAACGTGGCCATAAGTTCTGTGATCAGCAATTCGATGTTGCCGTTTGCAGCCGCAATGGCTGCCAATTCCGCATGCGCGCGGCGCGCGGTTTCAATGTCCTCGGACGAGAACGCCGCAAGCAGCAGAGGCAATAGCAGAAGACTGTGGGCCAATGCAGCACCGGCCTGTGCCCGCGCGCCCGCGCGAATTAGCGTTTGCGCCAACAAAAGGTGGAGCGCGGGGTCTTGTGGCTGCCGCTGTACCGCCTGCTGAATGGCCTGGTGCGCCTGCTCATTGAGCCCCACAAGGAGGTAGCATTCTGTGAGTTCGCGGAAAAACGCCGCGCTTTTGGTCACCTCGGCAAAATGCTCGCCCAAAGCGGTTAGCCGCTGAATGGCGTTTTGTGACCCGACGGTTTCGTTGGCGTTGATATCGCTCTGGCGGAGTTGTCGGCTCCATCCAACCATGGCTTCCACCGAATCCGGCGTATGCGAAAGCGCAGACTCGTATGCTTTGATGGCCATGGCAATGATTCCCATCGACGTGGCACAATTTCCTACTGCGATCCACGTATCCGTGGCAGAAGAGGCATAACTATTGGGGTTTTCTGTGTGGGCTTTCTTCGCGCTCTGCGGCGAGGAGGATGCGGATCTTTTGGACATGGGAGTTTCGGGCCCCTGTTTCTGTAAATATATGGGAATAGGCGTCAAGATTATATGGGGACAGAGATAACGGACGGCACAATAGAAATGTGTGACGTATGCAAAAGTAGTAGTAGCGGGTCGTTTTTTTAAGTGCGGCACGGAAAAAGGAGTTGTGTTGCAAAGGAAAAGACAAGCAGAAGGCGGGAAAAAATGTGTTGAATCTGCAATCGTGATGGTGGCTGAAAATGCTGCGGACGCCAGTAAGTGGGTAAAGGAGGTATGTCCTGCAGCGTGTGGACACTGCATGCATGAAACATACAGTGACAGAATTATCATTTCTCATGTCAAGCGTCTAACTGCATCGAGTCATGGCTAACAGCCGCCTCCGTCTATTTAGGTCGAATTTGCGACTGCTGGTAGGAAGTCCGCATTTACACGTAATGCTTACTTTCCTGCAAAAGTACACTTGCCCAACTTTGATATCAATCCAGCAGTGCGAAGCCTAATTCCGTAACGGTCTTTTCCCCAGGCTAGCAATGATTGCTGTTTATTGCTTGCGCACCAAACTAACCCGTGCACCCACGATGCGAGATTTTTCAACTGCCTACGTACAGCAATGCATGTAGATGCTACATTATTTAACGTACCTGGACCTACGTAATGCAAGTCGATGCTACATTATTTACCGTACCTGCACTGCCTCGGCAAACTTTCCATTGCGTTACAAACCTCAACGTCACGCTCCACTTTGGTTGGTGGAGGCGAGGTTAAAAATACCTACGCACGACATTTTTTCCCTGGTTGGGAAATATTAGAATTTTTTGTCCAGCTGTCCACTCTACCCTTTGAATTTTGAAGCATAATGGCAAAAACATTCTTGAACTGATCTCATACTGCACCATTTGTTTTTGGTATGGCGAAGAAGTCAAAGTGGGCTTTATACGTGTCCCTGCAGAAACCACCCATTATAAGATAATTACGCGGGATCAGAACCTCATCTGTGCATTTCTGTACAGGTTATGAGACTTTATCGTAATTCTATGCACGTTTGATTCACAGCGGCAGAATGTAATTCGAAAATTTTAAAAATCTTCCGTTTTAAGCCCTATGTGCGAAGTTGATTATTTAATTTGAGGTTTATACCCGCAAGCCGCTGGTCTGGATTCTCCATATATATATAGGTACTGAGCTACGCCGAACCACCTCGTGTCATGATCGGACATGTGCGTTATGATTTAAAGCCGGATATAATTAGGTCCAGTTCACCGTAAATTAAGCGACATCACCAGACCACCCCTTGAAGAATTGTCCAGCATGCAACAGAAGAGACGTCTTGACTAGCCCCTGTAAATTGAACTCAATATTGAATACACCCTACTTCAGGTAGCTATTTTAGCTCCATTCCGAAGCTTCCTCAGGTTGACTGCCGTCAATGCATAATACTTGAAAGAGCGCATAACCGGCAGCAAATCTCTAGATCCCGACTCGTCAGCTTGATGATCGTTCAGTCCTCAAATTCAACAGTACGGTTGCTTAGCGTTCTTGGAAAAATGTATGCGGTCAATGAAAAATACGGAGCCTGGCGGCATTTCCATCACTGCCAACGCTACTCTATGTGGCTTATCATCAAGCTGGTAGAATAGGCGAGTCCGGAGTATGAAAAAGATGCACTTGTGCATGAAAAAGATACCCTAATGAATACTGGCTACGGTACTTAGTAGCGTTATGTCGTGCAAGAAGCTTTGCGTCATTTATTTCCTGCGCTAGTGTTAAATAAAAATCTGTTCTGTGGCCGTTGAGTAATGCTGCAAGGGGACTTAAACCATAAGCCGCTATGCAACACCAACACCGCTTCCTGCAACCAAATTTCGACTATAATTTCCAACATTTCACACTTGAAACGCGAATTAAAGGTTCGAGAAGACGCATAATATTTCACTTAGTGGTTCATGCTTTCACTTCGGTGCTAAACTGAACAATGTCTTGTCTAGTTAGGTCCAGTAGCTGGGACAAAGCAATTATTCCCACTCGCATCCGGCCCTTCCAGAAACCATTGTGGTGTGTGGGCCGGAGATGTTGTAGCGTGTCTTTTTTTTACCCTCGGAACTCGAATGTGTGCATCAGTGCCTCTCGTAATTCCCCTATCGCGAGCTCGTATGGTGAGAATCTCTGTCCTGTAATAATACTCTGAAGTGTATAGCAATGCATCGTGACGTCAAATTTAAACACCACTCCACCATAAGGAATGTCGTTTCAGTTGAAAAGGTCTACTCTTGTCGCATGGTTAATACATCTCATGTGTATCTTATTTTTTGTCACTTTCCATCCTCTAAATAGGAATTCGGAACAAACGAAAACTGGAAATTACCTTACCAGGTGGATAAGTAACTAGCAGATCATTTTGTGACCAGAATACAGTTAAATTCCTTCTAACACCAACTTGTTTTCTAAATTTTCCAGCACCTAGTCTTCCAAGGTTTTACAATCCTAATACTGTGATTCGATGACAAGCATGCAGTAAATCTCTTCGAAGGCAGACAGTGTTTGGGGACAAAAGTTTAACTCCGGCAGATATGTTTCAGGTACACTTCCGAACCGATCGAACTCCGAGGGTCACTCTTTCTTGTCGATCTATTTCCGTCCCTACACACTATGCACGTCAGCAACTGCAGCATATCCCACTAAGCATTTATTATTTTTCAGTACATCAATGCAAACGGGGTTGTGTAAGAGTGAAACTGTTGGCCTTTTCCATAATTAAGGTGATTACAAGGCTCTTAATTTCGCATCCTCTCGCTGCTATTATGTTCCATACTACTAAAATTTGAGCCTCACTAATCTTTCTGTTATGCAAGCCTCTCTCGTCACGTAAATATTGCGCGCCTGTTTACCTATCACACACAAGGACCTGCAATATTTAGTATTCTCTATCGCTGCTGCTGCTACTGCGGTGCGGCTATAACGCATGAACGCATGAACCGCAAAACAAAATTACGACACTCCAGCGGGCTTCAGCTGGGCACATAAGTGATGTTGAGGGTTCTTGCTTATTGTCTTGTGTGTTCCGGTTGTTTCTCTACTTCACACTGCACATCCGGCGTATTTATAACCAGTGATGGTTCACCCCCACAATTCCGGGCGCAGACTGTCACCTGAAAACACGCAATGAACACCTAACCGCACGTAAATCCTCTGGGAAAAGAGATGTAATGTCTGATGACTATAAAGTGTCAAAAAGCCTCCGCATCATTGGGTAGGGTATTGATCTTCTTGCCGTGTGATTTCATTTCTATTCCCAAATATAGGTATGTCTGTCAGTGATGTTGGGCTGGCAAGGCTGTGTACCCCACCGCTTGTATCATGGAGGAAGGTGCCGCGACATTTCGCCGTCACGCGCGCGCGACATTTTGTCTACATCGCACATCACAAACGTCGCGACATTGTTTCACAACTGTACCCATATGCTTAAACTTCACCGCCAGGCGCTAGTTTCACATTTTTTGCGGTCGCGTGCGGTGTTGAATCGTGTACTGCGACTTTCGCGTGTTGCGTCCGTGCGGATTTCTCTCCGGTCTCTTTCTACCCAAACGCCACTTGCTCCACTCATCGCTGATGCCATTCTTCCCAAATGCTCGTCATGTGGAGTCCTTCTCCAGAACGAGGACAGACTGAAGCCTGGCTACTACATTAATCCGGGCACGTCGCAGGAATTCCGGAAAACCTCCGATTCTGTCTACGAAAAACACCTTGCCGCTCTCGATGAGCCGGACCGTCTCTTGCTTCTCAACGGTGCATCGACCTCATTGGCCGCAAAAGAACGCAAGCAGAACCGCAAATCCGACCCATCCAAGATTCTGTGTGTGCGCTGCAGAGACTCGCAGTACCGCTCGCAATTCAAACTTGACCAGTTTGCCGTTGCTAGTGTGGCAGAGGTGATGCACTCCATTCCCGCATACGCACAGTTGATATATGTGGTGAGCGCTACAGATTTCCCAATGTCCATCAACGAAGAAGTGTTTCGCATGGCATCGGCAAAAGAAATGCACTTCGTTGTGACTAAAAATGACTTGTTTTTTGCCAAAAACTCTGTGGCCAGCAAATACGGCCTTCAGTTCTACCAGGACTACTTTTGGCGGATGTACCAGGTGCCTCCCGCCAACGTGCACTGTGTAAGCGGAAAGTCCGATTGGAATACGGAGCAACTCTTGGACACTCTTAGAGACAACCTGTATTTTATTGGAAGTGTCAACAGCGGCAAATCCACCTTGATTCAGTCGTTGGTGCATCTAGCACATAAACGGCGCGAGGCCATGCCTAACTCAAAAAGAACTCGTCTGCTCCAGAAATCTGACGATAGAGCCATTTCTCTGATCGAAGCTCCAAAAACCCGCCTGGCGCAAATTAAGCAAAAGTTGGCTGCTGCAACGTCCTACAAGGCCAAAAATGGCCCTGGTGCGTCCTACATGCCTGGGTTCACACGAGGAAATTTGCCGTTCGTATTGTCTCGCAAAGTCACGATATACGACGTTCCGGGGTTTTCCAATGTCCAGACGGGGCAACTCTACGACTTTTTACCCCCACAGGCAATCAAGGCACTTCACAGAGGCCAGAAAATGTTCAAGGCGGGAACCTACAAGTCGCACTATGAGACTGCAAAGTCGGGCCAGGTCTTGACTGTGGGGGGCTTGTTCTGGTTGCAGATTCCGCAAAACACCATGTTCCGGGTGAAAAACCTTATCGGCCACCAGCCACATGTGTTCAAAGACTTTGCTAAGGCATTGGACGTATGGCACCATCCTGAAAAGTATCCGGCATTGAAAGACGTTCTCCTAGTGCCTCCCACGAGAGATGGAGCGCCAACGCCATTAGTAAAGTACATCATTCCCTCGTTCTACGGCAGCATTGACTTTGTGCTTCGTTACTTGGGATATATATCACTCACACCCACCGGCGCGAAGCACCCGGATGCGGGGCCATTGGTGGTGTACCTTCCGCCAGAAGTGGATGCGATTATTCGCCAGCCAATCACGCAATACATCACCCGGACCTTGAGTGGCCGAGACGCGAACGGAAATGTGTTGAAGAAAGAAAACTGGGTGCAGAAGAGTGTCACAGAAGTCAAAAGATACAGTGGCAAAACACCGTTTACGAGCAGATTAATTCCTGTTGTAGGAAACGACACGGCTACTGACGAAGCGGCGTTCATGCATCAATATGTGGAGAAAATAAAGGGTCAGGCCGTTCCACATGGCCAGATAACCGAGGAAACGAAGTATGCCAACTGGTTATAACTTGTACATAGATCGATAGAAGGCGAGTTTTTGGGATACACCCGGTCGAGACTCAACCTGTAGCGAAAGTAGGGGCCTTTGGCTTATTATTGTTCATCTTTTTTTTTTTTTTCGTTTTTCTTTTTTTTACCTTTTTCTTTTTCTTATTCTCTTTGATTTGTGTTGTCACTCGATCGACAGATGTGGCTGGCCCTACTCAATGCACCAATGCAACCATATATTGCATCACTTTCCAATTAAGGTTTTCTGAGCGTAGACAATGGCGCATTTACCCACGCCGTGAAAAAGGATACATTTAGACGGGTTTTGCAAACGTTTTACCATGTGACACAAGTGGAAATATCGGCAAAATCACCATCGATGTATGCGTGAGGGCTACTCTATTGACCGTTGTGGGGTGGCCCCACAGTTATACTATCTGTTCCTATTGTCTATTGTCATCGCCGTATCTACGAAAGAATGCATGCGTTTTCTGGGCAATTGCGCTACAGCTTCAAAAATCCATTCGTGCAACTACATTTGTGCAGCTACAGAAACAGCAGAAATGTTTGCCTGACGACTTCTGCTAAAATTTTCTGCCTTGACACCAGTTCAGTCTGTGTTCTCGCTACAGAATGCCGAATCGGGATATATGCACCACGATCAGAAGCCCATTAGCGGCCGGAACAATAAATCGCGTCGCAGGAGGTTCAATGCGCGTCCTTCATGCACGAGCATGTTTTGATATGTTTTGTCTGAAATAAGCAGAGATAGGATTTTAAATTGCCAAATTGTACACTATCGCACATTTACTACTTTACCTTGTTGTCAAGTATATGGCCTGTTTGAACCTTAAATAATGCTCCGCAGCCAAAGTATTTCAAACCTTTCTGAAAAGAAGAAGTCTGGACTTTTTCTGTCAATGATTGGGCGCAAGTCCTCCACCAGAGATCTTCATTCACTTACTGGGAAATCCCGACCTTTGAGCCAGGTGGCCGACAAACCAAACAACATCAGCAATATTTCCAAGAGAAAGAGCATGTTCATCACCAGCACCCGCGTGGAAAACAAGGAAAATGTCGAATTCGACAGCAAAAGAACTCCCAAAGAAGCTGTTAAGTCCCTCAGGAAGTTGGATTTGACCAAGAGCAGAACCACGTCGATTTTTTCCAGCGAAAAAACGCTTGCGGGTTTCAACCGCGAGCCCAGCGATATCATTTCGGTCGACACGATTCCCATGGACTCTCCTCTTTCGGAGAAAACAAAGGTGGACTATGTGGAATTGGACACGTCAGCTACCGACCTGATAGAGTACCCTAGTTACTTGTCGAACTATGTGGAGAAGGAAGAGTACGCTGTATCTCAACCGGCTAAACTTCATCGCACAGTGAACCTCAGTGCATACAGCGATCTAATGAAAAGTGATCCATCGCGGTTGCCCATGGGCAACAGGCTCAGCATGAAGGTTGAGGCGCAACAGTTGGAGGAAGTGCGGAAGCAGTTCGAATCCCAGGCAGATGTGAAGGTTAAATTTGTCGAAAATGCCATTTTCTTATCCTTTTTTGACGCGGAAGACGACGGCTCTAACGTTGCACGTACCTGGGATCACATGGATGCTGAGCTCATAAAAGAAGAGTACAATAGCGATGAGAAAATGTATTTGTATCTTTAGGATATATGGTAATATGAATTGGGTTTTAATTTGGCTTAATTGTAGTGTTTCACCTAGAGACAAGGTGTTGGGGCAAAACAGTGTCGCGAGCGCAAAGACAACTGGTGAGGTAGTTGCGAATTGGCGATTTTGCGACTAAAATACCTTTTGACTACACAAGGTCCAGATCTGATGAACAAGAAAAATTACTACACTGTATCATGAAAACTATGGCAAAGCACCTAAACGAATTATGGAAACCTAATTATAGACATGGAAAAATAAAGCTGAAACCCTTGGGACCCACTGAAACCTCCCCACATACACCCGTACACCAGTGCAATTAAGAGGAAAAAAAAACACCCACTGATCCAAAAGCACAACCACCATGGCTGATTCTGCCAATACCGATGCATCGGAGCTTCTTGCTTCGTTGTCCTTAAAAAAGGCCGAGACTCCTGCTATTGACGAAACTCCAGCTGTCAAGGAGACGCCTAAGGATGAGAAAGAGGATGCCAAGGAAGAAAAGACAGAAGAGTCCCAACCGGAGACAAACTTGATCAAGTCGACTTATGAGGTTAAGGTCAAATTGGCCGACTTACAGGCAGACCCAAACTCGCCGCTTTTCTCTGTCAAGTCGTTCGAAGAACTAGGGTTGTCACCTGAATTACTCAAAGGTTTGTATGCGATGAAGTACAACAAGCCGTCGAAAATCCAGGAGAAGGCGTTGCCGCTCTTATTGCTGAACCCGGCCACCAACATGATTGGCCAGTCGCAATCGGGAACTGGAAAGACCGCTGCGTTCTCGTTGACGTTGTTGTCACGTGTGGACGAGCTGTTGCCAGCAGTGCAAGCAATTTGTTTGGCTCCGGCAAGAGAACTTGCGAGACAGACGCTTGAGGTGATCCAGACCATGGGCCGGTTCACCAAAGTGACCAGCAGATTGGTTGTGCCCGGCTCTTACGACGCCAACACCCAGTTCAACGAACAGATTTTGGTGGGTACGCCCGGAACTTTGTTGGACCTTATCAAGAGAAGAAGAGTCAACATGAGCAAAATCAAGGTGTTTGTGTTGGACGAGGCCGACAACATGTTGGATGCGCAAGGTTTGGGTGCGCAGTGTGTGCGTGTGAAGAAGTCTTTGCCCACCACGACCCAGTTGGTGTTGTTTTCCGCTACTTTCCCCACCGAGGTTCGTGAGTACGCAGAAAAATTCGTCCCCAACGCAAACTCGTTAGAGTTGAAGCAGGAGGAGTTGAATGTGGACGGCATCAAGCAGCTATATATGGACTGCAACTCGGAACAGCACAAGTTTGAGGTGTTGTGCGAGTTGTACGGTCTCTTGACCATTGGTTCTTCCATCATTTTTGTCGGAACCAAGAGAACCGCAGACATGTTGTACCAGAAGATGAAGCTGGAGGGCCACACCGTGTCTGTGTTGCATGGCAGCTTGGACAATGCCGACAGAGACCGTTTGATTGACGATTTCAGAGAGGGCCGCTCCAAGGTCTTGATCACCACCAACGTGTTGGCCCGTGGTATTGACATTGCGTCTGTGTCTATGGTTGTCAACTACGATTTGCCAGTGGATAAGGATGGTAAGCCCGACCCTTCGACTTACTTGCACAGAATCGGTAGAACCGGAAGATTTGGCCGTGTGGGTGTGTCGATCTCGTTTGTCCACGACAAGCGGTCGTACGAGGTGTTGAAGTACATCCAGGAATACTTTGGTGACATCGAGATGACTCGTGTGCCTACGGATGACTGGGACGAAGTGGAGAAGATTGTGAAAAAGGTTATTAAGAACTAGAGCAATGTACGTTTTCAGTGACAGAAGTGTAAGCATAGAGGTGGCAATCTAGAGTTGAGGAAATCCACACCAAATGAGGATGTAAATTGCCATAGGTGAGGGGAAGCATTTGGTCGATAGTTTTTCTAGTGGATTTCGGATTACTGAAATAGTTGATTACTTGATAGTTTACACGATTCATCCTCACGCAGTAGATACAAGTGGGCTCGTACGTACTCGCTACATGTAGTGTAGATGATCTCCGAAGAACTTGATGGTTGTAGTGGTCAACTTCTGTAGTTTATTTGTGACTACATAATTTCACACTAGTTTCTTTCTGATCCTTAACACTGTTGATTAATATGTTCATTCACTGCAAGCGCCGAAAACACGCAAACGTCCCGGCTCCCACTGCAGCACCTTATATGTACAAGATCTAGTTTTCAAACACAACCGAAGGCTTGAAGCGGCGAGGCGCGCGCTTCGCCACAATGTCCCAATCAATGCATTCCCACACATTGTCCAAGTACTGCTGCTTGCCAAAAACTCCGTAGTCATGCAAGTACGCTCTCATAGAGGCGTCGATTGCGAGCAACGGCACCAACTTGCGGTCCGAGTACAAGAGCGCCTCCTCTGCCTCCTCCACTGTGCCCAACACCAAGTCCGCACCCGAGTCAGCCTCGGCATCCAACTCGACCGCGCCTGCCTCCTCGCGCTTTCTCTTGAGCGCCTCGGCCTTGGCCGCCTTCTGCTGCTTCAACTTCGCTACTTGACCCAGGCGGATGGCATCATCCACAATGCCGGCGTTGTAGGTGTTCATGACGGCCAACTTATTGAACGACACGTCAGAGCCCGCGCCAGAGCGCAAGGCCGACTCAGAGTACGTCGCCTGCGCCACCAACCACGTCACACCATCGCCCTTGACTGCGTGGGCACTGTTGAGCAAAAGCGTTCTCAACTCCGCCACAGATCCAAACAGATCACGAATCCACTCGTTCAACGCGTCGTCGCGTGGCTCGTTGCCAAAACGGGTGGCAATCGACGGCGTTTGCAACAACGCTGCCTCGCCCGGCTTGGTGATGGGGCCGTTTCCTGGTTTCAAAGACTCCAAGCAAAAGTGCAAATTGTGCAACAACGAGGCCTGCGAGTAGACGCCCTGCAATTCAGGCTTGTTGAAAGTGAGTGTGATCAACTCGCCCAAGTCCGCGGGTGGGTTGCGCACCTTGTTTTCTTCAAGCTGGGTGTTCAACTGGTTGACGATGGTTTGTCCGCGGGTAAACCACAAGTCGTTGATGGACTTGTTGGAGTAGAGCCCGGCAAATTCTCCGCCCGAGACACGGAGGTTCTCTAAGAGCGGGACAGCCGGGAGAATGTAAGATACCGACCGCTGGGCCGAGATGTTGAGTCTGGAGGTGGTTCTGAACATACGGGTATGGAGTGAAGATTTTCACAGAAACGTTTTAGTTGTGGGCGCGCACCCGTGCCTCCAGCACTGGTGAACAGGTTTGTGAGGGTGCGGTTTCTACACAGGGCCGAATACACATATATTGACAGAACTGCTCCAGAGCCGTCACCAATTATCTATAATACATTCCGAAGCAAGCTACTTCCTGCCGACTTTTAAGCTCTTAACTCTTCTCAACAAAGAGTTGCCGCCGGACTCGTCTTCAAACGCGGCCGGCCGCTGATAGTCGCTGGTATCGTGCGACAGCCGGCGCGCGCCTGGCTCCCCCAGGCTGTTCTTGCGCAACCTCTGCACTAACGACTTCTTGCGGCCCAATCCAGACAGCACACTCAAGTACTCGTCCCCGCGTGGTGCAGGGGCACCGTCCACAAAAGTAGAGGAGCCCAAACCGGCGGTGGTCAGGCCGTGAATTGGCGCCGCCTTGACATTGGCGTCGAACGCAACCACCGATGGATTCAAGCTGGGGGTATACATAGCGTGTTGCGGGTCGCCGACAGTGCGGTTGGTTTTGGGCATCGGCGCAGGCAGGCGGCTGGCGGTCGGCACGGACCTGCTGCCTACAATCTCATTGTGGTCTTCTTCAGAGTAGTTGCCGAACGCCAAGTTCATGCGGTCATTGTTGTTGACGCCGGGGCCCACGGCCTTCATCGTGGAGTTGGGGCCGTCGACAGGGAACGCCAACACCGGCGCGTTCTTGCCCACCTTGTTACGGTGCGGGGTGCATGCGTCGAACGGGCCGTCGTGGTGGAACCGGCCGCCAAAGAAGGCGCTCACGTCCAACTTGTCGATAGTGTCCAAATTGCCGGGTTTGTGGGGCTCCACCTTCTTCTTAGACGACTTGCGCTTGGAGGAGGACTTACCCAGGCGGGAATGGCTCGTTTCGTGGCGGCGGGCGGAGTCGCTGTGGGAACGGTGGGGTCTGGAGGAGGAGGAGGAGGAGGAAGAGGCTTTTTCGCGGGGATAGTCTTTGGTGGAGGACCCTGCAACCTCAGCGTACGAGGGAGGTGGCGCTGGCTTCGTGTCGCGGGGCGGATGGGGTGGGACAGGTTTGTGGTTGGGCTGAGGGGGCTTGGGCGGGTCTCTGTGGTGTTTGTACTCGCCATTCATGGCGGAAGCGAACGGGTTGTTGGAGGACATTTTTCTGACGTTAGTAGGTGAGCGGAAGACAAAAAAGTCGAGCACCGGGGAAAAGGAGGGAGACTGATGGGCGAGATGACGGCGAGCCAGAGATGGACAATGGTGAGTGGGGAGGGAGTGTCAACGTTGGCGGTGCGGGCTCCTGCACTGGGCGGGGGCACGGCGCACAGGGTCCTGCACTGGGCGGGCCATGGCGCACAGGGTCATTTGGAACTGATACGCGGGCGGGCACGGCGCGGAAGCCGGCCACGCCACAGGAACCACCCACGGACGCAAAGCGGCCTGTGCGCAAGCATCCACAGGCCCCGCGACATCAGACACACCGCCCGACACTAACAGATGATCGCCACAGCCACAAATCCATCGGATACCCGAGCGCGACACGGTCAGACAAAACTCAGGGGCACAGACCGCAGCCTTCCCCTATACGCACGCCTCCGTGGCGCGCCCTGGCAACTTTTGCTGCGCAACTTTTGTGCGCGGTTAGCAATCCACACAGCCCTTAACCGCGCACTAGAGGCCGTGCGGTCCACGGTGCCAAATGCTCCTTGGGGAGCGCTAGTAAGTATACATACCTGTAGTTCACGTTCGAGTCGGAACCGGTGCGCGACTGCGCCGGGAACGCCGGTCTCTGCGGCACGTCTTCGTCTTCGTCCGACAGTTCCAACAACTGCTTGTTTTTCGACACCCACTCCTCGAACGCGGAGCCCGACAGATGCACGGAGGAGGTGGATCTGTTGAGCGAGAACGCCGGGGCGGGCCCGGTGAGGTCCTGGCGGAACGGGTTGTTGGACAAGCGGCGGCTCGGGTCGGAGGGCGGGCGAGACATGGTGGAGAAGTAACAGTGAGAAGATTTCCACCTAGTATGGTGTTTGGCGGTGCACGACGCGTCGGTGTGCAGACAGGACGAGAGGGGACAACCACACAATGGAGCCGGAGATGGGGAGAAGAGCGCCTGGGTGGCGGGCCACGGCCTGGGCGGGGCGAGTCTACACAGAGTCAGGGCAGGTATATTAGGGGTCCAGGCTACGCATTGGCCCAGTGTGGAAGCGTCGCAACAGCGCAGGGGACCCAATGCAGGGGAGAGGTGCGCAAACGAGGCAAACGAGTTGCCGGAGATGGCCCGAAAATGCCGGGCCCGAGCTCGTAACACGACATCACCGCCACGCGCTAGAACGAGCTCCAGGTCCAGTCCGATGGCACCGCCAGCAGCGCCCGCCGCTCCCGCGCCGGGGGCGGCTCGCGCACCGCCGCCCGCGCCTCCACATACGGGTTGTCCACAAACACATACGGCACGGCGATGTGCGCCCCCGCGCGGTGGTTCAACGCATGCACCAACCGCAGGTAGCTGGCGCCGCAGTTTTTGCACAACTTGCACAGCTGGAACCGCGACCACGGGTCGCCGTCGGCGCGGTGGCGCAAGATCGGCACCACGAGCCGCGCGCGCGCATCCATCATCACCCGCGCCGCGCGCTCGTCCGCCAGCGACCCCAGCGACGCCAGCCCCGTGCTGCGCGCGCGCGCGCTACTAGCGTCGGCCCCGTTCACCTCGGGCACGTACACCTCGGGCGATGCGTACAAGCAGTCCAGGCAGAACAACATGCCGCAGAAGCGGCAGTGGTGGCGGCGCCGCAGCGGCGGGAAGAAGGTGCTGAATCCGCCAAAGCACAGCATGCAGTGGTTGCTGGCGCGGTCGGGCATCCAGTGGCGGCGGGTGGGCTCGCGCGCACAGTCTGGCTCGGCGTCGCCATCCACCGCCTCGGGCACGTTTATGGGGTACTCGCCGAGCTCCGGCAGCGCCAGCGCCAGCCGCGCGTCGTCGTTGGGCCGCAACACTGCCGGCGTGCACAACGGCTTCTTCATGCCGTAGACCTGCTGGAGGCCGCGGTCGGTGCGCTCGCTGGAGGTGGTGTTGGCCTGGAGGTTGGCGAGCGCGCGCATGAGGCGCGCCTGTTCCGCCTCCAGCGGCTCCGGCTCGAGCGCCAGCCCGCGGCGCGCGGAGACTGCGTTCATGTCCAGGGTGGCCGGGAGATACACGGATGCGGGCTCGTGCGACTCTGCGAGCGACACCGAGCCGCGCCCCGAGTGCGACACCGAGCCGCGCCCCGAGTGCGACACCAGGCCGCGCCCCGAGTGCGACACCAGGCCGCGCAAGTTCGATCCGTGCAAGTCAGATGCGTGTGATAGTGACCCGCGCGAGGTTCCGCGCGAGTTGGCGCGCGAGTCTCCTCGAGACACCGACTGCTCGGAGTTCGTCCGCGACACGCATCTCTCGCCGTCTCCATCGCCGTCCCGACTGCCAAACAGCGACCGGCTGTGGAACATCTCCGGCTCGTACGTGTAGTGCGACGCCAGCGACATGCGTGGGGCGCGGATCTGCTCGTCGTAGTTGATGTTATTTAGACTGGGCTTGGGCGCGGCGGCGCGGTCCGGCGACGTCTGGGTAAGCATGGACGTGGTGGTCCCGGGCACGGTCGCGATGGGTTTTTTCGAGAACGAAAAGGGCGGCAACTCCGCCGACGGCTCGGGCGACATGAGGAGCAGAGAAGGGGAGGACGTTCTGTTATAGGGAGAGTGGTGCAGGCGACATATGCGGTGCGGGTGAAAGATAACCAAGTTCGGCGTTCGTAACCCGGGCGCGCCCGATCTGAGTCAATGCGGCTGGTCGACGAGACAACGACGGGATCTAGGGCCGGTGGGGTGTTGCCAGTGTCGGCGCATTGTTGCTGGAATTCTGCCCCGCTGGTTGCCCCGTGTGTTTTGAACTTTTCTTTCTTTTCCCGGATTTTTTCCTCCTTCTGTTCTCTGATAAGATCAGTCCTGCGCCTGCGTAGCCGAGACTTCCATGCCGGGTAATTTCCAATCACATTGCGTGCGCCCATTACTCAGCACCGCGGGTTCATAACACCACCGCCTGTAGTGTCCACTATAGATCTTGTTTAGGACGTACATAAAACCTGTAGATGGGTACCTGTAGATGAGCACTTGTCGATGGGCACCTATAGACGTGCATCGATACATGCTCGGCATTAAGCTACGGTGGCTAGGGTTCGACTTAAGTTGCGCTTGCTCAGGAGCCAATAAAATCAAGAATAAGGGTCAACACTGTTCCGGAGTTACGATGACATGTGAATCATATCCCGGCACTGCGCTCAATGTCTCGAGGCTAGGTCCAAACCCGAGAAAAGGTTCCACGGGCAAAACTTCAAGAACTTCAAAAACTACACAAACTCCAAAATTCCCCCCAAATCCCCGATTGTCCCTGAATTCTTCTCGGGTACCACTCCTTGTGATTCCGCCCGTTCCAGACGTCACCAATGTGAACCCGCTTACTTCTCTACCTCTCAGACACGTGCCGTAGCATATAGCCAGGTCTCATACTACACCATCCCATCAGGCGCCGTTTTCATTCAGCCAGCCACCCCTCGTGTGTAACCGCGCGATCAACCATGTAAACCAAATAATTCAGTCGATACGCATTTCGGTCGACCGATACTGAATTCGGTCGATGGATACGGAATTCGGTCGATGGATACGGAATTCGGTCGATGGATACGGAATTCCCAATCAATCGAGAGTCTCTCTCCAGTAGCCCGTTGCTCCGACCAATCCCGGAGCCCGCTGAACATCGTATTTCGTGTTTCCCTCAACTTCGTACGCCCCCAAACTTCCCCCACCAGCATCATTCCAGAGTTCTACAGCTCAGCGCAAACACTACACCCCATTGAAAGCAACTTCTATTTCTATTTAGTCCTTGCACACGACGTACAAGGCGTGAAGAATGGCTGGGAACCAGAAGAATATACAACACACAATATTAATCCACAAAGGCGTAGTGGTGCCAACCTTCATGAAAACAGCCAAAGGAGGCAACAAAATTGCTGGCGGTTAGTATTTCGAGCACTATAGGGTCGATTGAGATGGTGTATGCATACCCAAAATAATGGCGACAATCTTTTCGCTATCCATTTTTGATGTTGTTGAAGCAGGGCGAGCTGGGGGTTTTATCTTGCCAAGGATGCGTTCTGCATACAGTGCGAGGTTTGCCGTGCAGTCATTGCGCCTGCACCGTTAGCTGTTTTCTACCCGTCCTCCAATCTGCACTGATCACCAAACCCGGAGACGGAGCAGGGGAAAACGAGATGGCCAGTATGAAAGATGTCATCACTGGATTTTTTCCAAAGACCCTATACTTGGTAGCTTGGCGGCTTGTGCTGGCCTGTACTGGCCTGAGTGTTGAATAGACAGTATATAAAATATAATTAAATTAAACCAAAAAAATTAAATAAATAACTCGAAATCATATAGAACATTGAGGGAATTGAACCCTAAAATAACTAATTTGCAATCAGCATATTCAACCATGATCAACCATGTAAACCTAATTGTGCTGATTTAGCTGTAGCAGCTATTAATAACATTATAGCTAATAAACCAGCAGAACTAAAAGTAGAACTGATGCGTCTGCGAGTAAATTGCAGCTAAAGCTTAGGCGGGCAAAAACACCGCGATTCTCAAAAACGCCACAGGCAAATACCACTTCGGGAACGTACTACCCTGATTGACAATACGAGACGTGCTGGCAATACGTGATTATCGACAGCAGTCCGTCTGATACCTGAAATTAAGACGGTGCGTCCTCATGCGCATTCCGCCACTGTGCATTCTTTTGTCAGCAGCCAGAACATTTACGAACAGGTCTCAGATGCAGCTACTGGTTTTAGAGTGTCCAATATCTCTCTGATCACTCTTCAACCGCCGTGCGACATTCCATTGTATGACGCACTGAGACCAGCACCCTGACCATCAGCAAAACATTTCGGAAATACTCCAGTAATACTCTAGTAATACTCTAGTAACACTCTAGTAACACTCCAAAAATACACTAGCAAATACTTTGGTGATATTCCAAAAATACACTAGCAATACACTAGCAATACGCCAGAAATACACTGGCAAATGTTCCAGTAACACTCTGAAGTATTCTAAAACAGCGACACTGCAGCGACACTGCAGCTATACTCCAGCTATACTCCAGCTATACCCCAATAATACACCAGCAATACACCAGCAATACACCAGCAATACACCAGCAATACACCAGTAATATTCCAAAAATACACTAGCAAATGTTCCAGTAACACTCTAAAATATTTTAAAATACTGCGACACCCCAGCAACACCCCAGCAACACCCCAGCAACACCCCAGCAACACCCCAGCAATACTCTAAATTGGCCCACCTACGCCCGTGTCAATCACAAACTTACTACACACTACCGACTGAGCTTTGCCGCAGCCGCACCCTCCCGCTCGCCGCGCTCGCGGTGTGCAACCGAGTCCCGCTGCAACAACCCCTCCAACTCCGCCAGGTACGGCGCCTTGGTCTCGGTCGGGTCGTTGAGGCTCTTCACCACCCGGAAATACGTGTGGTACAAGTCGCCGTCGTAGGTGCCAATGGCCGAGTTCAAGAGGGTGTCGGGGATCTGGAACGCGTCCGTCAACGGCACCGCCTGTTGGCGCACCGCCAAGCACGCCGCCGGCACGTGGGTGGCGCCAACGGCCAAGCTCACACCGGGCGCCAACACCTGGTGCGCCACCAACTCGCGCGCGAACGCCTCCACCACAAACGAGAGCGCGTACAACCGCACCACCGCCGCAAGCGCGTACTGGAGGTCGGGCCGGGCGGCGGCGCGTGCCGCGTCCACCAACGCTTGCAACAAGTAGTGGTGGCACCGCAACTTGGCGAGAAGCACGCGGTCGTACGAAATCGCGTCCCAGCCGTGTGCCGCGGCCACAGGGAGCGCTGCCACCGCCACCCGCACCATCAACGCCTCGAGCGCGCGGAGAATGCGCGCCGGGGAGAGGTCGTCGTCTGACCGCAACACCGGAGTTGTGCCGGCCAACGCGCGCACGTCGCCCAAGAACAGCACCAGCGCGCCCGCGCCCGCGCCCGCGCCCGCGCCTGCAGCCGTCGCCGCCTCCACCGCCTTCATCACCGCCCGCCCCGCCGACATCCCCAACACATTGTTGTCGCCCTCCCACGTGCACTGCACCACCCAGTCGGCGTACGCCTTGCCAAACCCGGCGTACGCCGAGTAGCCCAGCCCGCCGCACGCTTGCCGGGTCTCGGAAATGCACTGCTCCGCCAACCACGTGAGCGTGGCCTTGAGCGCCGCCAGGTCCACGAAAAGCAGCTTGGTGTCGGCCAACGCCCGCTCAATGGCGTCGCGGTCGGCCCGCGCCACCGCGGCCTCCAAGCTCGCCACCACCTGCTCGTGCTGCCGCTCCAACCGGTCGGTGCCCACGCCGGCAGCATATGTGAGCGCGACCCACGGCATCAACCGCCGCTGGTGCAACGGATAGTTGATCAACTGCGTCTCGCCGCCGCGGGTGCCGTTGGCGGCGTGGTCGCCGTGGAACTGCCGCCGCGCAACCGCGTACCGCACCGCAACGGTGATGAACCGGGCGCAGATGCGGTACGAGTCTGACGCCATGCCTACCCGGCCCTGCAAGAGCGAGATGTAGCTCAACTGCTCCAACGGCGGCCTCGTGACCTTGCCCTCTTTTGTCACTTTGCAAAACTTCTGGAGCATGAAGAACCGGGGAATACGGACCCCGGAAAACTGGATCCACCCGTTGTCCACGCCCTCGCGTCCCATCTTGGACCCAATGTCGCCAATGGCCACGCCCGCCATCAACTGGTGGTTGGAGTCGCGCAATGGCACCACAAACGTCTTGACGCCATAGTCCTTGCCGTCCACAATCAAACGAGCATACACACTGCTGTGGGTAGCAGAGTGCGCCGCACCGCCAATCCACCATTTGGTGGCACCAATATGGGGCGTGTTGATGACAAACTCGTCGGTGGCCCTGTCGAAAGTGGCGGTGGTCTCGACTCCGGCCGCATTCAGCCCATGGCCCAACTCGGTCATTCCGAAACAGCCCCACATTTGCTTCATGTACTTGGCCTCCTTCTCCACGCACCAATATTGGTACTGCGCCGGCGTGCCGTTGCCCCTGATGCAGTTGATGAAAAGGCCCAAGTTCACAGAGATGCGGATGCCCAACGACGGGTCAAACGCCGTCACCAAGTTCAACCGCCGCCAAAAGTCCGCGTACAGTTCCTGCTCCACGTACTGCGCCATCCGTGCGATGCGCCGCGTGGTCTGCAACCGGTTTTCTCCTCGTGACAACTCGTAGTCGCGGAAACCGGGAGCCAAAACGGGGTCGCGTTCCAACAGCTGGTAGAGGGCTAGGATCTTCCGCGCCTTTTCGGCAGTGCCTTCGACCACAATGTGCATATCGACCGGATCAAAAGATGCTTGCGCCCGTTCCTGTGCTAGCGATGCTGCCGGGTCGGGGCCAGGCAGTGAGCTGACGAGGGTCTTTCCAGTGTAAGCAGTCATTTTATTTTTGAATTTCTGCTCTTTTTTTTGTGCTCCACTTTTGCCATGGTGATAGTGGACCCGGGGCACTCATATACTATACGCAGTGATTTGTGGGGTAAGGTTCTCCTCCCGCATCTCACGGCACACCTGATCACCTGCCGGCCCCGCCTTCCACAATAGGAAGTGGAAGCCGCCTCCAGAACTACCTGATTTGGTGAGGTCTCTTGTAGAGTTCCGTTGGCCATTGTATCCAAATTAACTGGCCCGCATCAACCGGCCGCATCAACCGGCCGCCTCGATTGGGCTTATTCCGTCAAAAATCCTTCTGATCGTCTGTCTACAACAAAAATCCAAAACAATTACTTTCGCATAAATACATCACTTCGATAAGATCGACGCAACCTCCGCGCCCTTCTCGTATCTCTCCCTCGCATCCAATGGACCTCTGTTCAACACAGCCTCAAACTCACCACTGTATGGAGCCTTGTGATCCTCTGGTGGGTTCAATTGCTTCACGGTCGAGAAGTAGTTTTCGTAAACGTTACCGTCAAACTGGCCGAGCGCAGAGTTGAGCACCAGGTCAGGCAACTGGAACGCATCAGTGTAGGCAACAACATTCTTTCTAACCTCCGCACACAACACCGGAATCGTCACGTTGGAAATATCCTTGGCAACCTGGCCAGTGATGATGTTGTAGGTCAAGAACTCACCAGAAAACTTCTCCACGACATTGGCAGCACAGTACAAGTGGCCAATAGCAACGAGGTATGGAGTCAATTCCTGGCTGCTGTTAGTCTTGATCTTGTGGTTGAACTCTTTGAGGAAGTAGTGGTGGGCCTTCAACTTGGAAATAGCCAAGCTGGGAGCTCCTACAGAGTCAAAGTTACCGTTGTTCTCTGCAACAATCTTGGCACCCTGGATACCAAGTCTGGTGATCAACACCTCGATGGCCTTCAACACATTTTCAATGGTGGACAAGTCAGATGCAGAGGAGAAAATCACCTTGTCATTGTCGTAGGCCTTGGCCTCGTTCAAGAACGCAATGGAACCGCTCTGTTTCTTTCCCTCACTCAAAACCTCACCCACCGCCTTAATCACAGGCTTACCCACCGACATGGCCAACACAGAATTGTCACCTTCCCAGGTACACTGAACCACCCAGTCGTTGAAAGTACGGCCAAAGCCAGAGTAGGCAGAGTACCCGTGGCCACCGCAACTTTGTCTGCACTGGTCGATGCAGTCGGCAGTCAACCAGGTGGCGGTGGACTTCAACGCAGCCGAGTCAAGGAACAACGACTTCATCTCTTCAATGGAGCGGAAAATGCGCTTCATGTCATTCGCCTCCACCGCCTGGTCCAATGTGTCGAGCACCAGGTGGAACGTCTTCTCCAACTTCCACGAGCCCACGCTGAACACGTATGCCTGGGCCAAGTATGGCAACAACCGGCGCTGGTGCAATGGGTAGTTGATCAACTGCGTCTCGGTGCCATCCAGCTGGGACCCAGACTTGAATTGTCGTCTGGCCACGGCGTATCTGAGCGCCACCGTCACCACCTTCGCACTCCAGCGGTACGAGTCCATCACCATCAGCACACGACCGCCCAACAACGCCGAGTACGACAACTGCTCCAAGGGAGGCAACGTCACCTCGCCATCCTTGGTCACCTTACAGAACTTCTGGAGCATGAAGAACCGAGGAATGCGCACCGACGAAAACTGGATCCAGCCATTGTCAATGCCGTCACGGCCCATCTTGGCACCAATATCTCCCACAGAAACACCGGGCATCAAGTTGTGGTAGGCGTCTCTCAATGGGACAATAAACGTCTTGACACCATAGTCCTTGCCGTCTACAATCAAACGAGCATACACACTGCAATGGGACGCCGAGTGCGCCGCGCCACCAATCCACCATTTGGTGGCACCGATGTGTGGAGTGTTGATGACAAACTCGTCCGTGGCCTTGTCAAAAGTGGCGGTGGTCTCCAAACCCGCCACGTTGGAGCCGTGGGCCAACTCGGTCATGCCGAAACACCCGTACATGCCCTTGATGTAGCCCGTCTCCTTCTCGCTGTTCCAGTAGTTGTACTGGCTCTTTGTTCCGTTGCCGCGGATGCAGCCAATGAACAAACCCAAGTTCACCCCGATACGGGTCGCCACCTGCGGATCCGACAACGCCATAAGCGACGCACGGAGTCCCTGGAACGTAGGGCTCTTTTGGTCTTCGCTGTACGCGGCCAAACGACCAATTCTGCGGGCAGTCACGGCTCTCTGCTCGTGCTTGGTCAATTCGTATTGCTTGAAGCCGGGACGCAAGATGGGGTCCCGCTCCATCTGCTGAAAGAGTAGCTTGATCTGCTCCGAGGTTTCCTTGGATGTTTCCAAGAAGTAGTTCATGAGAGCGGGGTTAAACTTGCTCTGGCTTCTTTCCTGAGCAATCAGCGCCTGTGGGTTGGGGGCAACCCCGGAATCAACAGTATTGGAAACAATACTCATATCGATAGTGTAGTGGGTGTAAAAACAGAGGAGGTGGAACGTGGGGAAAATGCCACCTTATATGCGGGTCGAAGTGTGGAGAAGCGCAATGGCCCGAGGATCAACAGATACAGGTGCGCGATCACGACACTTTACCCGAACCATCGCCGAAATTACTTTGCGCGGCCAATCTGTGGGGCAAGTGGTTCGATTATTCATCACCATGTGACAGGCGCGAATGAAGAACACTTTGCCGAGGTTCCAGTAGACGTCAGCGGGCGCATCATTGAAATTGCACCTCGCCCACGAAATCAGTCAAGGCACGAGCATGTGTGCCGATGACACGGTTGCAGGCGATCTGCAGCGGGTGTCTCATCTATCCAGCACAAATGGCGGCGGTTTCGGTGCTTTTGTAAGCCTACTTGTAGCTACTGTTTGGGTTGGTACAGTGGGTGATGGTAGCAATGGTCGCAGGCGGTGGAAGGTCCAGTGGGATACTGTGGGCCAGTGACGGGTCATGGTTCGTTAGTATCAGCAGTGGCGTGTCGCGACTGCCCGCGTCGCCACCCTTGGCTGTTATCGCCCGCGTCGCTGTAGTTGTTATCGCCAGCATCGCTGCAGTTGTTATCGCCAGCGCCATTGGTGGTTAGCGGGTCGGTCGGGAGGCGTTCAAGTGGCCGGGAGCAGACTTTAAGACGTAAACCCGAGCAGCGACTGGCGCGGTCGTCCACTAACATACTGCTACAAATCATAGATATCGTGGTTTATTGGTATGTACAAGCGGTGATGGGGCGCCTACAATTGAGGCACCAAGAAATCCATCAAAGGAGACTGGATGAAAGCAACACCGGCGGCGAAAAGACCAACTTGGACCGCGACAGTAAAGACTGGGGTCTTTGTGATTTGCTCGAGAGTGGATGGTTGTTTTTGGGGAGCCATGATGATTGATGAAAATGGAAGGAAGTGTTTTGCGTGAAAACGTTGCCGAGGAATGGGCCGCGGTCACGTGCACTGGCCATGCTTCCCCGCCCCCTCATGGCTCCCGACAGGCGACACTACCGCATAACGGATGATTCACGATGACTGGGTTTGTATACGGCACGGGTGTGTTTGATAGGTGGGGATGGTGCTATTTCGGCACCGTTGCCCATGCGCTCGTTGCTCATGCTGCTCGATTTCTCACTGCTCGATTTCTCACTGCAGCTGGTTGCTCACTACACTGACTACACACTGTTGGTCATTCTCAGTAATCTCAGTGACGGTCGTTCTGAAACTACACGGCAACGTCTTGTCTTGGTGCTGGTTTTGGCACTGTCGTTTTCTCCAGCGTTTGCACATCTCTCTTCTCTTGTCTGCTTCTCCGGTAGTCCTCCGCCTGCATACACCCTCTCTACCAACAAAAATCTGTTCCGCCTACCACCACACCCGTAATGGCTTTCGTCAAAGTTGATGTCGGGGTAACTCCCGAAACCACGTATTCCATCGCAGGAAAGCAAATCAAGTTCGACTCCGCGGCAGACATCGAGCCATACCTCCAGCAGCTCGCTGCCAAGGAGAAGATCACGAAGATTGATTTCAGCGGCAACACTATTGGCATTGATGCATCCGAGGCCTTGAGCAAAGCTCTTCTCCAACACAAAGACTCCATTGTTGAGGTGGACTTCTCCGACTTGTACACCGGCAGATTGAACACCGAGATCCCCCAATCTTTGCTGTTTTTGTTGCCTGCGTTGTTGCAGTGTCCACACTTGAAGATTATCAACTTGAGTGACAATGCATTCGGGTTGCAAACCATCGACCCGATTGAAGAGTTCCTCCCAAAGGCCATTTCTGTGGAGCACTTGATTTTATCTAACAACGGTATGGGGCCTTTTGCCGGTGCTCGTATTGGTAAGTGCTTGTACAAGTTGGCCCAGGCCAAGATCCAAAACGGCAAGCCCTCGTTGAAGACTTTTATCTGTGGCAGAAACAGATTGGAGAACGGCTCCATTAACTACTTGGCTATCGGGTTGAGAAGCCACGCTGACTTGCAGACGGTCAGATTGTACCAAAACGGTATCAGACCAGCAGGTATTGCCAAGTTGATCTCCCAGGGTTTGTCAAAAAACTCTCAGTTGCAAGTGCTCGACTTGCAAGATAACACAATCACCACGTCTGCAGCTATTGCATTGGCGGACTCCTTGAGCGCGTGGGAAAAGTTGGTTGAACTCAATTTGAACGACTGTTTGTTGAAGCCAAAGGGTTCTTTGGTGGTTGTCGAGCGTCTTCACGAGGGCTCTCCAAAATCTCATTTTACCACCTTGAAATTGCAGTATAACGAGTTGGAGGCCGACTCCTTGTCCAAGTTGGTGGGCGTGATCACTCATAAATTGCCCAACTTGAAGATCTTGGAGTTGAACGGTAACAGGTTTGATGAGGACTCGTCACATTTGGAGGCAATCACCGCTCTTTTTGAAGACAGGGGCTTTGGTGAAATTGATGAGTTGGACGACTTGGAGGAGATTGACAGCGAGGAAGAGGACGAGTCTGACGACGAAGATGGTGAAGACACTTTTGACGGCGCGGACGCGGACTTGAACCAATTGGAGAAGGAATTGGCTGGGGAGTCTATTGAAGACCAGGATGCCAGCGTTGATGCTATTGCTGATGAATTGGCTGGAACTCATCTCAAGTGATTGGAGAACAACGAATCAAGTCTTTCTAATATACATGCATGATGCACATGATGTAAGATCGAACATGAAATGAATATATTAATATTAATTAAATACAGCTAAATTCACAATTTGGCAATTGAAACTGGTACTTTCACCACGACGTACTTCTCATTCGATAAGAAGATGATCATTTGCACGTAGTACATCCGCGAGATCATGCACGTTTGGAAGCTAGGAACAAGACACATTTCGTTGTAAGATTTATAGTCCGGCTTCAACGCAGGTGCACGAGGGGATTTCTTTTGCGCCTTGGTGATATCCACTTCAACTGAAAACGATGTAGTGTAACTACCGTCGTTTTGATCCTTGTCTCCACTAATACATTGGCCCGCAGAGGTTTCTTTGCCCAGGTTCGGAATTATTTTGGTGTTATGAAGAACTAAGTTGTTGTACTTCTCGTCCATGTTGGCTAAGGCGCTTAAATCGTCGCATAGATCTTTTTCAATCCGGAAATTGTTTACTCCTAATTTCTGAATTAAATCATGTATCGTGCGTGCGTGTTTTTTCATTGGATTCTTTACCAAAGCAGTGAAGTCTTTATCAATTCTGACATCGGTCTGCAAAATTGACTCATTCAAGAAAAGGAAATCGTGGTTCAACTCAAAGGGAATAGGTCTGCGATCTGATTTTACTGTGAAAACAACTAGCTCGGCGGTGACTTTTCTGATGGTTGGTGGCTTTACATTAGTGTTCAGGAGGCTGGAGGGAGTGAATTTCACCTCCATGGGAATCTGAAATTTCCAGGATGAGTCATTTACAGCTTCATTCTCCCTGAAATACTTCGGGGAAATGTACTGGAGAAGATACTCAGTCTTTGGTGTGGATATCATTAAGGTTCCTTCCTCTTTTTTCTTTCCCAAGAGCGACTTTTTCGAGATCGGAATCACTAAATCATAGGTGTCAGGTTTAGCCGTGCGGCCTTTGCAATCTCTTTCGCGATTTCTGGGGATGTATAGTTGCTCAAGCTTGACAGCGTCGGTTTGGGCTCGCTGGCGAATCAAATTTTCAGCCTCTTGTTGTTCAGTTAAGGATACTGCTTTAAGGTCATCTCCTTTCTCGATAGCTCTTAGAAGTTCTTGGCCCACAGCAATTTTCTCATTAATTCTCTTTAGCATATTATTGTACAATAGTTTGGTGGATGCCTTTTTAGCTGCCTTTTCTGCATCACTTAGAATAACCGAGTCTTGCAAAATTCTAACATTCGACATGGCCTCTTTTAAAATGATAAATTCATCACCGGATGCGTTAATCAACTTGGTACCGAAATCTTTCTCTCCATCCACGTTGTACTTTGATGCTTTACCAATAAATCTAGCAGTTACACCATAACTGGTATAAGTATTCAACATCGCAAAGTCAGAGATCAACTTGTCTTTTGGTCTCAATTCTTTTTCCCAGTCAGAAATACCCAACGTTGGTGGCAATTCTGTGTGGCCATCGAGCTTATGATCATTACACTCTGTATCCAACAATCGAACAGGAATTTTAAAGGTGAAAAACCTTTTGTATGTGACTCCCGGGCGTAATACCTGTTTTCCGCCAATTGCCACAAAAGCTCCATCGAGGGGGTCTGCAGCGTTATGGTCACAATACCAATTCATATCTTTTTCGCTCACAAGTCTATTGACATTCGCCCGGTAGTAAGATGCAGCAAAATCATACATCTCCAAGAATCTGCGAAAAGCCACTCTTTTAGTTTCCTTAGTATTCGAGTTACTCTGTACCACAAAGGTTCCTTCAAAGAGAACGTAAAACATATCAAAAGGGATCTCTTTTGGCCCCTCGTTTTTTATGAGCACATATCCGTTCAAATAGTCACCCTGTTTATATTCGTAGTTCAGAGGGTCAATATGAGTTGGCACTTTTCCTACTTCGCAAACATCTTGGGTGAAATGAACCGATATGGACATTGCTTTGGCGCTTGCATTTTCCGATGTAGTAAGATTTCTTAAATTATGGATGTTGTCCAAAATGGTTTCTCTCCAGGTTGTCGTGGACTCATCGGCAATGATAAGACTGGCATTGGAAGAAGAGTCGCTTTGGCCAGGAGAATGGCCTCCGATCTCAACTTCGCTAGGGCTGGTGCTGTGACCAGTGATAGTAGTAGGCATCCCACTAGATGAGTTGTGGGTTTCTATTTCAGAGTAAGATTCGTCATCGATGTACTGAGGCGGATCTGTGTGGTCATTGTTGAATATATTTTGGTACATTGAGTAAGAGGGAAGAATACTCCAGATAGGATCTGTTCCCAGACCAGTAGGGTGTCCACCCATTCCCTGACCAGGGATCAGACTTGTTTTTCGCTCAGACATGATTATAATGGATTAGGATGAGTAAAGAGTGAAATAAATATGTTGTGTAGAAACACTGGACTGTTCGAGCTTTTTGTATTTCCCCCCAAGGAACCCCAAATTCGTATCCCCGCCGATTATAGTGTATCAGTGAGTCAACGGCACATATAGCCCTCCGTACATAACTGTGCGCATCGATCAGGCTTATAAATCTCGGGTTTTACAAACTCCCCCTTCCTGTTGCAGTCGACAAAGGATAGGAATCGTGCAGTTTGCACTTGCCGACAGCACAATACGAAACAACTATACGATTTTGTAAATGAGAAATTGTCACAAAAATCTATAGGCTTGTATCGGAATCAGATTCCATCGTCTTCTCTGGACAGGAGTGAGTTATGTCCGCACCCATGCGGCTTTGCGAAAATATACATGCTCCGCCTAGGGTCCGAGCACCAAAAGCTCGTGAGTTAACATGAATTGACTTTCAGAACATGCGCTTCGGAACCCCTGGTGGTAGTACCAATTGTAACTGAAGACTTCCAGCACCCAAAAAATCCGAGAAGTCGAGAATTACAGTTTTTGGCGAGAACCTCGTAGGAATCGAAAAGAACACTCGCAAATAGCATACAGCCGCCAAGCATGGCTTTTTGGTTGGCCTCGCTCTGACTCGCCGCATAGATAGAAAGATGTATGGATGTATACAGAGAGGCACCTCACCAGTCCTCTATATAAGCGATTGCTCATAATTCAAACCCTCTTTGGCACACGCAGAGCCCCGATCGCGAGCCCTTGCGTACAGAAAATACGCTCTATATACAGCTCAATCAAGCAATTGACCATCAGTACATTGGTAACGGAAAATTTCCTCTCCTCTTATCTTTGACCTGAGTATTGTTGTGGTTGCTGGCATGCACACGGCGTAAACTTTACGAGAAGACCCATCCGCACGATGGGCTGGCTATGTGATCGATGTGCATTCCTTTTTTTTGCCACCTTGTTAATTCCAGCGTCGTCACACATTCTCGATGAGGCACTTGGGGTAAGTCGCCGCTTTGGGAACCCGATTGAACAAGTTTTCTGTTCTTGCGTAAGCCAGTAATGGTGGGTGACAACCGACTGCAATCACATTGTAATTACATTTTGGGCTAATTGCAAGGAATCCGGAACCCGCAGTACGGATGTTCAGCCATGTGATCGCCGGTAATTTTAGAAATCCGCCTCAGTCGAATCCAATGGCGCTCGGATCATGTGGCTCCTTCGGATTTACGACAGAGCACGTCAAGTATTTCGTTACTATAAAGAATTCTATACCTACTTGCCAAACTTCTTCAACTCGAAGTAACGCAAGCCTGGGTACGCCAAGCCACTGAAACCTAAACAAAGCCACATGGCAATATCGCCGCCAGCATCACGCGCAAGGGGACCAATCCAGTATTCTTGGGACATTCCCACTGCCGCACCAGCAGCACCGCAGCAAAACGCAATTGTTGCCGCATAACCACCGGTCAATTTGTCGTAATCGTTCCAGATGGCAAAGTTGTAGTGTACATTGTTCTTGAACACACGGCCGCCAATAAGAGAGACCTTGGGCTCCACGTTGGCAAACTCCTTGGTGTACATGTGGATAAATCTGTCGGTACGGAAAATGGTGTTTTCTTCGAGCAAAATCACAAAATACATGGTAATCCAGTAACCGACCATAGGCAAGAAATTGCCCAAGATAGTGGCGAAGTGGTAACGGCCGACAATAGAGATCACCAAGTAAATTGCGGTCAACGCAATCGCCCATACCCATCTAGGAATACGAGCAAACTTCACCGCGATCAACTGCACGCCAAACGCGGCGGAGTAAGTGTTCAAAATGTTGTTTGAGATCAACGACAAGAAGATGAGAACCAACAAGAACTTTCCGCCGGCACCCCATGGTTCGAACGCCGCATTAAGCAATCCGCCCATACCCATCTCGTTGTAGGCATCGTTCCAGGGTTGGTAGGTCATGGCCACATTGCCAATAAGAATACCGGCAGTACCCACAAAAGTGGTTGGAATCAAAGTACCCAAGAACGTCAACATAAACACCTGCATGTCCGGGGTGTCTTCCGGGAACAAAATGTAGTAGTCGGATGCAATGGAGCCCCATGTAGAGGTGATGGAGTAGCACAAAGCAAAGAAAGAAATAGCGTTACCTTTGACCACCTCCGAAGTGAACTCAGGCAGATCGTCCCAGGTGAGGTGGCTATATTGTTTCGCACCGACAATGTACAATGTTAAAAACGCAATGTTCACCGGCAAACTGAGAAAAGCTTCCACCCGGAGCAAGTACTTGATACCGCCAATAGAGATCACCAAAGAGATGCAGGCAATGATGATAATGGCAGCAGTAAGCGTAATGGACCCGTTACTCATGGTTGACAAAATCTGACCACCGGTGATACAGTTGACCACCGACCAGCCCATCACACCAACCATACTGGCCAAACACACAAGTTTGACAAACCACCAGCCAAACAAGAAGCGGGCTCCCACCATTTGCCGGCATCCCGATCTAGGACCCATGAGCGAGCAGTACGCAGCCACCAAACACCCGACAAACTCTCCAAGAAGACCGGTGATGAGAGTTTTTTTCAATCCGAGCCCGAAAAGAAGTGGTCCCAAATAGAATGACGACATCGACGATAATCCACCAGTGGCAGAGAGCCAAAGGCCCATCACAGTAATGAGTAGTCTTTTCTTGTCTGTGGCTCTTTCGTACGGAGGGATTCTCTCGATACCTCTGCTTTCCACGCCGATTGCGTCTAGTTTTGACAGGATCTTCTGTAAGAAGCGGAAAGGGCGCAAGTCGGTAGATGCCTCACCGGACATTACCTGAACATCCAGGGCAGATTCAAGTTTTCCCATTACTGGTGATCGAGACGTTGGACACAGCCGTTGATATAGAGACTAGGTGAGATATGACTCAGCTCTCCTACAACAATGTTCTGACTCGGTTCACTTGTACTTGTATGCAGTCATACTGGTTCTTATCGGTGGAGCGTATAGCTACGATGGGTCAGTTGAGAAATTTTGGTTGGAGAGATGGAATGAACCTAATTCTCAACATACGCAGTTCCTCCAAAGCTTTTGCTCTTTCAGCAAGTAAAAATGTCCGGCCCCTTTCTGACTCCGTTGTCGGAGTCGAATGTGGTAGCGCCAGGGATACATAACGAAACATGCAGTTACACGGGCGGGCCTGTCTATCCGAAACCTTCAGCTCCCCGCGAGCTCGGGAAAACGGATTTTATGGTACAATGGTGATTCCGTTTGTGGGATTTTGTGGAGCCAATTTTGTGGTTCGTTGACATTATTGGAACTAAATGCTACGTTTCTGACTGAACGTACGGCTACACCTCAGTACCGAGAAAAATCCAGTAGCGCGCCCGCATTTTGCACTTTGATCCATGACAAAATTGGTACTAACCGCTCGCCACATCAGACAGGGCACCTTCATTGCCATATCCCATTTCCTTGCATTGTAACGGGGAAAAGCATATTTCGAAATTGAAAAAGATCGATTTTAAGTTGTCGGTGTGACGCCAATCGTACTGCTCGCTAAAACACCATGGATCAAGAATATCGGTGGCAAAAAGTAAGCCCGATGCGGGGCTCGAACCCGCAACCTTTTGATTGACCTTATGAAGATTAAGAGTCAAATGCTCTACCGATTGAGCTAACCAGGCAACTTGATAACCTTAAAGTCAATGGTCTAATAAGTCTGATTGTCCTCTGCTTAATGGGGTACGGAGTTGTGCTTACAAAGTCTTAACACGGCGGTATTGTATTCTATAAATATTCTGTAGCTGGAAACTCTTCGCACTCGGAAGGTGCCTATAGACCACGCCCTGGCGCCAAACCGCCTGTAATTTATTCGTAATCGTAACAATTATTTCAACAATGCATTCAATGTCTCGTCATCAAACATGTTGTTTCCAGACTGAAGGGTTTTGGCTAACATCACGATGGATTTTTCGTTAAAGTCTGGTTTCTTCCGGAGTTCATCCAAATCATTGGCAAACCCGGTGGCCATGTGGGCCAAAAACTCATTCTCTAGTTGCTGTCTGTCCTTTCTGACCGTTTCTTTCGCTTCCGCAATCGGCTGGTTGGAGGTATTCGTGAATTTGATATTGTTGAGCTGGTGTTGTGTTTCTGCCGAAAGAGCTTCTTCGGAAACATCCGCAGCAACTTTTTCGGAATCAGACTCAATGTCCATGTCATCGATGTCGATCTGTGGGCCCGATTCGCTCTTGGTGGGCTCTTCTTTGTCCGATGGGGCTCCGGAGCTAGAATCAGTATCGGACGATTCCGAGTCCGAGGAAAAATCCTCGGTTCTTCTCTTCTTCCGGCGCCTATTTCTGCTTTGCTTGGGGTTGGGTGGAGGGGCCATTGTGTTGGATGATAGGCTTAGGAAAAAAAGTCTACAGTGTGGTTTCACCATTCCTGCATTGTATGCGATGGCCAGAGGGCGGATCCATATATTGTACACAGTCTGACATGGAGTAGGACTAAACCATAAATACAATTAACCGGCATGAAGTACATTAGTGTGTAAATTATTTTGTTTTAGGCTTCTTCGACGTCTCGGTCGAAGGCTTTGCCTTTCTCTTTTTCACCATCGACGATAAGTCGTTAACGCGCACTTGGGGAGTTACAGTAGATGAAGACGACTCTACCGCCTCTCCCAAAATACCTTTGATGATATTCATCTGCTGAGCCTGTAACTGATCTTGTGGATCCTTTTTAAGCTCTTTGTAGCGCTCTTCCAAATCGCGGAGCAAGTCGTCTGTTTCCTTGGATGGTTTCTCCTCCTTGGTCTTGCTTCTCAGCTTCACACACTCAATGGCCAATTTCATCTGCTCGGCCGCCTTCTGTCTCAGCTCAGGATCCTCCACACAGAACTCCAATGCCAACGAAAGCTTGTAGTGTGACTCCGACACTAACGCCGAAACCAATGGGTCGTATAATTGCTGGCGCAACTCAAGACAACTGGCCAAGTCGCTGGCAGCCTGGGGAAAGTTTTCAGACTCCAAAGAAACCTCGCCTAGAAGATCATACGTCTCGGAAAGTTTTTTTAATGTGGCCACATACTCATTCAAGGGTTCTTCTTCGTCCGACTTGAGATATGGAGCGGTCAATTCTGCCTTTAGAGAGGCCAACTCCTCAGCCTTGGCAGCGAAAAGCGATCTTGCAAGATCCAAAATCTCCCAGCCAGCTTCAAAGTCTGATTGTTCTTCTTCAGCAGCGTCCTGTTCTTCGTCCCCCTCTTCTTGCCCTTCTTGCTGTTCTTGCTCTTCTTCTTCTTCTTCCTCCTCGTGGTTTCGTTCATGTTCAACCTCCTCTTCGCCCTCCTCCTGGGCTACACCGTCCTCGAACTGGAAATTGTCATTCTGTTCCTCTTCCTGCTCCTTCGTTTCCTCGTCGCTGCCAATTCCGCCCAAAATGCCGGATCTGGCCACGCCGTTTTGGAAAAGCGCTTTTCCGTAGAGCAAAAGCAAATCGGGGCTATCTTCGCCCGTTTCTTCGTTGTACGCCTCGCAAGCATCAGCATACTTGGTTGCAGCCTGGTTGAAGTCTTTGATCGCGTAGAATTTGGAACCCTCTGCTAAGTGTTTTGTGATTACAGCCGAATACATTGGAAAGAACGCGTGTACGCACAGAGACCGCGACTTACTGTATTTTGAGTATCAGTGGGCCGCGTGATAGTAGTCCATGGGCAGCCCGTAGATACGCAGAATAGGAAAATCTTTTGATAGAGATTTGGTTGTGCCCACAACATAAATCGCTTTGCCCCGAAAAAGAGAACTATCCTACTAAATGTTTGGAACTCACCATAGCTGTTTTCTCCCCTCCGTGGTAAAACCAGAGAAATAATCGAAATGCGCATTACTGTTCGCATTGTTTATCCTCCTCAGTCATCTAGGCATGAGGTATTCATACGTCCACCACTGCACAACGCCGGTTGACTGGCTCAATTATCGTAATACTAAAGGCAAAATCACTACTTTTCCCTTGACTACGCACCCTCAGCAAACGCCATGATCGCCTCATCACCTAACTCGATTGGGCCATAACGCACGTGACCGACCACCGCACAACTACACAATCACAGCCCACACCAAACCACTCCCGAATCTCCACCCAAGTCTGCGGCATTTGAATAACAAATTGCGGGAATGAGCGGAATGACACCCCCGAACTCCCGAAAATCACTAAGGCGCAAGCCACCACCTCCGTTGAGTGGCATTCACGACATACACAAACTGCTTCCCCCACACCCAGAAACAGATATCGAAAACACAAACCACATCTTCCCTTTGTTGGATCAAGACAGTCCCCAAATGCCCTCCCAAACAGCAAGGTTCTCCGCAGATTCCTCTCTTGATTTGTCGTATGCAGACGATCTGATGTGGTCTTATGACAGCCCAAGACTTAAAGGACCACAGGAGTTACCGTTCGATGAGTATTCCAGTCCAAAACCATTGCCCCAGGCGATTCTGACGGAGTTTTTGGAGTATTCGCCGCTGCCACTGCCTCAGGGGACACCCAAATCCAGCTTGCCCACCAATCAGCAGAAAACCCACCAAACTTCCATGCTATCACCAGGATTGAGGAGAGACTCATCCTCACCTAGTTACTCTCCGGAAACCGCGCCTGCACGTCGTCCCATTCCAGTTCGGAAGTTTCAGAACTTGCTGCTTTCTGGAACATCCCCATTTGTCACCCGGGAAGACTCATCGGCCGCCAATTCGCTACCTAATAGCCCGCTCCTAAACAAAAGTCAGCGCTACAAGACTCATACTCTCGCTTCCGGACAGTCGCCTCCATATCCAGTGGTATGCGACCCTGACTTCTCTGACTCGGAGGTCCTCACTAAGGAAGATGAAATGCTTCCGAGAGATATTCACGGTACGCCATCAAGAATTCCTTCACTTATGGATGATCTCCCTTCGTCATACCAAAACCAAGCAAACCGCTTCCCAAGCCGATCACCAGACTCAAAGTTTTTCAATTTCAACGTTGACCCCAACAGATCGTACCCATCCTCGCCGGAACTGCCGGGAAAATTCTACGGTTCAAGTACTCCAAGTTCCCCTACAAAATCTCCCAGCATGTCTCGCCCATTCACAGTTAATTCTTATTCTGATTTTGTCGGAAATAGAAGCAGCCGGTCACCATCGCCAAAAAAGACTACGAAAAGCTCTCCTTCCAACTCTCGAAATCCATACCCTATAGGCGACAGCTACTTGGATCTTTATGCCAACGACGACGACTTGAGAACACCCAGATGGAGTTTAATCGAACCGGAATATGCTGACTATCATTATGATGAAGATGAAAACCAACTACAACCAAATGAAAATCCATTTGACTACGCAATGCTCCCGGAACTACCAAAGCAAGACAATGCCTCACCCACTCATAGTGGAACGTTTAAAACCACTCTATCCCTCCTAAAAAATGACAGTGAGATGCAATATTCGCCAACAGTACGGAGGAAGTTCGATGATTTACCGCCTGTACCACTAGATCTTCCGCTGCTACCATTTTCGTCCTCGTCGTTATCGAGGCAGCACTTTTTCCAATGTGGCGCAGTGTGGTCCCTCAAGAACATCCACGAATGGTGTCTCAAATTGAGCTGCTGGGTACATGGACAAGATATCACCGAAAAACAACTAAGGAAGGCTCTTGTGAAATTGCTAGTGTTCCATAAAAGAAACATTCCCATTGATATTATTGGAAAAAATGCGAACCATATAATTGAAGCTCTCCAAACTGCGGGAGGTTTAGTTATGATTCCAAAGGAACAGGAAGGGGCATCAACGAAAAAAATATTGTGTGCCGATTTCAAAACCAATGCTGTTATAAGCGGTGTTCTTGTGGATCTCACAGTATGTTACTGCCATGATTCTGATCATGAGCACTTCACGGAGAATATGTTGAAATGCTATTCTTCACAATGCTTCAAGAACAAATTTATCGAGCAAGAGAAATACAGACATTCTATAAATATTTCTGAATTGGTGTTAAACACTGATTGGGCAACACATTGGCAATTGACATCACAAGAAATCAATAATGATACCCTTGATTCGAAAAAACAATCTTTTCTTTTCGATCTAATCAAATTTGAACAGACGTTTATCCAAAGAGGTGAATTATTTATTTCATTGGCTGGACCTGAATTTTTGAACGTTGCAGAAGCGGTAATCGGAAAAGATGGCTCATCGTTCTCTTTGAATGAATTCGGGGCTAAGCTTTTAAAATCGGCTCGAAGTTTGGTTTCCATACACAAAAGCAGTCTTCTAGAACCACTTCTTGAGATTCTTGTGTCTAATGGAAAATTCATTGAGGATATTGTGGGCATAGCTAAATTGTACTACGATTGGTCTAAAGTGGTGAGAAGCCCCTTATTAGAGTATATGAGTGCGGTTCCTATGATCGAATATCTTTTGAGAAACGAAGGCTTAAAAAATTGGGATTCACTTTTGAGTAAACAACAAAGAATCAAAGACTCACAGGTTAATGGAAATTTGCTTTTGATGAGCACATTTAATTCTCGGTACCAGCAACTTCCATTGCAACTTTCGGATATTCGTAAGTTCTATGATGAGCAAGAAGATGAGTATAGTGAGTTGAGCAGAGCCATAGAGGCGATTAAAAGCCTAGGAACCACTGTGAACCAAATGAAGGTCCATGCCGATAATATCCATTCATTGGAAATTCTTCAGAAGCATCTTACGTGGAAGACGAATATATTCCAACCAAATATCAACTTGACTTCTTCCAAGAGAAAATTTTACTACAGAGGCGATTTGAGCAAGAAAGGTGACTTGAAAATTAATACAAACACTGTTCATGTTATTGTTCTTGATAACTACTTTCTCATCACTGAAAGGTCGCGAAGTCAACGAGTTATTAAATATAAAGTGATTGAAACGCCAATCTTAATTGACTTTTTAATTGTGGAGAACCGCGAGAAGGAAAGCGGTATTACTACAAAGGTGGGAACGTCCACATCTCTCAGTAAGAACACTGACGGAGAAGAAGATACATTTTTGTACCCATTCAAGGTTCGTTATGCGGGCAGAAAGCACGAGAGTCACACATTTCTTGCAAGCAGTGAGAAAGAGAGAAATACGTGGATTACAGTGTTGGAAAAGGCCAGATTCAATTTGATGAAAAGAGTGTCTCCGCTTGCGCCCTATGATTTGAAGCTTATTGATAATTGCTTTTTTTCGTACGAGCAACCACCAAGCAAAGTGAAGCTACCAACGCTTCCGCCGAATGATCCAATAAAAATGCTTTCTGAAAGTACTAATCGGATACTCAAAGAAAGAGGAATTTCGCTGGACATCTTTTCACCGAAGGCCCCCAAACACATGATCGAGAGAAAAAGAGTACAATACGTTGAAACATGCATCTTTGGGGGAACAAAGTTTTACTTTTTGGGCACTAATGCTGGCGTTTTCTGCACCGATGGGAAGCAACGATGGAAGATGATCCTCAACACCACCAATGTTACCAAGCTCACGATTATCCCCAGTCTCAACGTTGCACTCGTGCTCGGAAACCGAATTTTGCGTCACTATCCTCTCCGGCTGCTTGTAGAGGTTTATTACGAGCGCAAAGATGGGTTGACGTCTTTTCCTACGACCAATGATGAGATTGTGTTTTACGAGGTAGGAAAGCACAAGGAGATGTTGACGTTGTTTATGGCGAAAAAGTCTACTGGAGAGACGCGATTCAAAGTGTTTGCGTTCGAAACAGATATTAATGGGACCTTCACTCTGTTCTCATTGATAAAAGAGTTCTACATTGCTGGTCAGTGCTACGGAATCTCGGTGTTTAACACCTCGATCGCGGTACACACAGAGAGGGGGTTTGAGGTTATGAAGCTAGGAACGCTTTTACCGCGCACCATTCCGGAATTGCCTGATGGCAGCTCAAAGAAGATTGACGCGTACGGGCGAAAAAACGGCCTGAACCACACTGATGCCATCCGGCGCGCGATTGCCCACTGTGCCCCGATGGGGATGTTTAAGCTTCGCAACAACAAGGAGTTTCTCTTGGTGTACAAGGACTTTGCGGTATTTGTGAACAAGGCAGGCAGTCTCTCACGCACAGCGATAGTGCGGTTTGACTTCCGGCCCAAGAGCATCGCGTTTGTCGAAAACAATCTTTTCCTCTGCTGCGAGGAGGTGATTGAGGTGTGGTCCATCAGTGACTCTACGAACGGCAAGAATACATTGATCCAGGTGATTCCCAATAAGGGCCACCATATGGCTAATAGCGAGAGCCTTATTTTCTCCACAACCAATCCGCAGAACCAGGGCTTGCAGATGGTGTTCCAGTTGGAAGCAAGAAAACGCACCATCTAGCGCATAATCGGAGAAGCCAGCCATCTACAGTTCACATAATGAAATACGAGAAAATATAAACCAGCACCCTAGAACCTTAAAGCCCTAGAAATACGGGGGACCCTGAAATGCTCGAGGGACCCTAGGAATATTTGGTCTACCCCACGGGAGTGTACACTTAGGTGATCTCTTGCTCGGTCTCCTCGCGAACCCAAATGTGGGGATCACCTGTATGCAGACACACACCACCCTACCCGAGGCTCTGGTATAAGATGAGCCGTTGCCCCCCTCGGGTTTGCGCTGAGCAAAACGGAAAAAGAAGAATATGGTGGATTTCAACGTCAATGGAAAAACTGCGGTCATCACTGGTGGCACCCGGGGCTTGGGTCTCTACATTGCCGAAGCTTATGTGCTCAACGGAGCCAAAGCGGTGGTGGTGACCTCGCGTAAGGCCAAAGCTTGTGCCGAGGCGAAACAATTCTTGGAGGACGTGGCAAAGAAAAACGGCAGCTCTACTCGGGTATTTGCCATCCCTGCCGATTTAGCAGAGGAGGCGCAATGCGACGAGTTTTATCACAAGGTCACCAAAGTGGTGGACACGGTCAACATCTTGGTGGCCAATGCTGGCGCGTCGTGGGGTGCGCCATTAGAGGAGCATCCGATTGCAGCGGTCAAGAAGATCTTGACCTTGAACGTGGTTGCTGTTTTCCAGACCATCAAGTTGTTCACTCCGATGCTCGAGGCGGCCGGTACCGCGGAAGACCCATCAAAGATCTTGGTGATGGCGTCGATTGCGTCGATTGTGGCTACAAACCCGGCCGGTGTCTATGGCTACTTGGCGTCCAAGGCGGGCGTGGCGCACATGGCCAAGAACTTGGCGGTGGAGTTGGGCCCACGCAACATCACCGTCAATTCGTTGGCACCTGGTTTTTTCCCAACCAAGATGTCGGCCGGCTTGTTGGAGGTGGCGGGCGATGTGATGCGGGCAAAGAACCCTCGCCAAAGACTTGGTGTGAAGGAGGATATCCAGAGCGCGGCGTTGTTTTTGAGTGCCAAGGAGTCGAACTACTTGAACGGTGTGCTTTTGCCCATTGATGGTGGCATGCACGTTGGTGAGGCGGTCAACAGCAAGCTCTAGTTGGAACGCTGATCGTTACGAATGCTGCGTGGTTGGTATATAGCTAATGTCAAGTATTGCCTAGGATGGAGCTTGGTTCAGTTTGCAGCGTGATAGTTTGGGTAGATTCTTCTGGCAGTAGTTGCAGTAGTTGTAGTAGTTGCAGTAGTTGCAGTAGTTGTAGTAGTTGCAGTAGTTGCAGTAGTTGTAGTAGTTGCAGTAGTTGCAGTAGTTGTAGTAGTTGCAGTAGTTGCAGTAGTTGTAGTAGTTGCAGTAGTTGCAGTAGTTGTAGTAGTTGCAGTAGTTGCAGTAGTTGTAGCTCTAGTAGTTGTAGTTGCAGTAGTTGTAGGTACTGGTTAATTCGCACCCAGCTCCTCCTATAGTTACGAGGTTACTACAGCAATTCCTCACAGTAATCTCAATTCCTCCTCGCCAATTAACAAAGTCCATGTTCGTTCTCACTGCCAGGATGCTTCTTCTGGTGTCTAACTCTCTCGATCGTAGTCGATTGTGTGGAGTGACTGCATGGACGTCAGAGTGAGTAAAGCTTCAGCTACGCCGCACCACTTCTGTTCACCATGGGTTTGGCGTCATCTAAAGTATTGGACTCGTTCATGGACGGCACCAATTTCGACCGGGACGAAATCGACCGGTTGCGCAAGCGTTTCATGAAACTCGACAAGGATGGCAGCGGAACCATTGACAAGAACGAGTTTTTGGACATTCCCGGCATCCTGTCGAACCCGTTGGCGCAGCGCCTCATGGATGTATTTGACGAGGACAAAGACGGTACCATCGACTTTCAGGAGTTCATCAGTGGGCTTTCGGCCCTCAGTGGAAAGACTTCGCGCGACGAGAAACTAAGGTTTGCGTTCAAGATCTACGACATTGATCAGGACGGCTACATTGGCACGGGCGAGTTGTTCATCGTGATGAAGATGATGGTGGGCAAGAACTTGCTGGACGAGGATCTCCAGCAGATCGTGGACAAGACGATCATGGAGAACGACATGGACGGTGACAACAAGTTGAGTTTCGAGGAGTTCCAAAGAGCGGTGGACCTGAAGCAGGTAGCGAACGCGTTGACCTTGACTTCAATCTAGGGCGACTCCCCAACCTTCAAAATAAACTATACTTAAGTAATCTAAACTTATAGGGACTACACTTGCATGGAGTATATTTGAGTAAACATACCCGGAGCTTTACATAGGGTCAGCCAAGAACGCAGTGCGCACTGCCCCAGTCTCCACCACAAGATTCTTTCAATTCCAATTTCCAAATCCACTCGTCCGAGCTTCCCACTCCGACTAGCAAAAACATCTGATGCATATTGTAGTTTTTGTTTTCTTATCTCTATACTCCGCCACTCCGAATCTCACGCTTTCTCACCTCTTCCCTCTCCCTCTATCGTCTCGTGACCGCGATATCACCCGCGATAGCTCTACACAGACTGGTCTTATCGCATTGCATGCTGGCTTCCGGATTCGAGCTGATCAGTCTCGCCGACACCCAGCCACTCTCGGAGGTGGCGGCGCCCGAGTCATCCGACGACGGACTCGACCCCTTCGACTTTCTTTCCCAGTCCCACGTGTCGTACAACCACACTACACCCTCTAACCCTGTCGAGGAGCCGCTGGAAATCACCCCCACCACGCTGCGGACCGCCGACCAGAGTGGCCGAGGTGCATCTACCCCCCGCCTTCCCACATCCGTGCCGTTGTCCCGTGCGAATTCTGCCCACGACAACTTGTTCGCGTCGGTGATTTCTACTATGGGAGATTCGGTGGGAGACTCGTTTGGCGCCGACTCTTTTGTGTTTCTGCCGCCGTTTGCTACTCTCACTACGTCCAACGAGTCGCAGAGCCCCCTTGTGTTTCTCCAGACCCAACAGGAGACGCTTTCTGCTGAACTACGCCGCCATATTCGTGACCACTGGGCCTTACTAAGTGAAGGTGACGATTGCACGGGGATCCGCGCTACGCTCGCTGGCGACTGGGCCCGTCTCTCTGAGTCGTGCGTGCTGCTACACGAGATGTGCGTACGCGAGCAGTCGACAGTGGAGTCGCTTCTTCTGGACTTTGACCGGTGGGACCGGCGCCGCACCAAGGTGCTCCGGCACATCCAGCAGATCAAGAGCGACTCCAGTAAGTACGGCACCAAGTTGGCGGGGCTCCTCACGCGAAAACTGGATGTGGACAACGAGGTGGAGGCGTTGGAGATGCGAATTGCTGCGTTGAAGGCACAGCGCAACGTCATCAACAAGGAGATCCGCGAAACAAGCTCCGTGTTGGAGAGCAAGTCGGCCAAATACGTCAATATGTTCCGCGAACTCGAGCAGAAGGGGCTCGATGTGATTACCGACTACCTCTCATCGTCCGGCGTGCGGGGCCAGGACTTACAGTTGTTGTTGAAATCTGAACCAGTGAATGCAACGTTTTCTATGGCTGCACTGAACCAAGCCACGGCAAGAGGGTCCCCACCCACACTACTCGGTTCTACTCTGCCCGTTACAGCTCTGCCTGCCCTAATTTCTCCCAACCCAGCACATATCAGCACCCAGCCACTAGAGATACCTGAGCCCCCTGCTCCCTTATCTCCATATGCCCAAGGCTACGCCAATGGCTCGCACCACCTCGAGCGAATAAAACAGAGCATTAACGGTTTCGTCCACGGTATGGTTCGCCAGGAAAACCCGCCACCAAAGGAGAAGGTTGACGACATCCTGAACACCATCACGGAAAAAATCAACGTGACTCCAATCTTAGATATCCTCCGACACAAGATCGAAGCTCTTGAAGACATGTCGCTCAGAACGTCTCGGCTCTCGGCCATGTACAACTCGCAGTGCTCTGCGTGGAACGACGTGTGTAAACAGTTAGAACCACAGGAAAAGGTGCTTCTCCAGCTTTTAAATGACCCTACAACACACCCAGATCAGTTGGTTGACAGATTGAAAGTCACCTTCGGCATACTTAAACAAGAGTTCCAAAGAGCCTCCTCCGATCACACGGCAATACTGAAAGAAAACTCGCTCGCAATTGTCATCCACCAGGAACTCAAAGCAGTAGCTGCGGCCATCGACCTGCTTGTGGGAGGAGACTCGAACATACAAACAGTAGAAAGCCTATCTAAGGATAGCACCACTCCGAAGTTAAACCGCGACCGTCTAAGCATGCGCATCACGTCTGCCGGTTACCACCCATCACCTAAACCGACCCTTATGACTGCGAGAGTCAACTCAAGCAATATTCAAGATAGTGTTTTTGCGCCCAGATCTAAAAACATGAAGAGCGAATAGAGTGGTTTAACCATGCTTGTATATTGTTACTAGGTTAAATAATGCATACTTAATGAGGTGGCCGTTTTCTCTTGATGAAAATGCTGCTGGAACGATTCTTTTGGGCGCCTGGAGGTGGCCTATACACACCAGACTTGGTAGCACGCGGTAAAGCAGAATTGCCTCCAGATCCCCCGTCTTTGTTTGAATCCGTGCTATGTACATGGGCCCCATTTATGGTTTGGCGCAGGTTATCGTTTGCGACGGGATTGGCTCCAGCTGCCTTGGCGTTATGGATGTAAGGAGTCTTTTTCTTGTCTCTCCATTTGGAGGACGTTGAATCATGTACTTTAGATCCAGTAGTTTTCTCTATGGGTTTTGGTCCATTCTTTTCTGATGATGTGTTGGGTACCGTCTTCTCCGTGTCCTTCGAACCTGCTTCATATGATCCCTCATTTTTCTCAGCTGAAGCTTTTTCGTTAGTCGCTTCAGTGTTGGCGGCTTGAGGTTCGGAAACTTTTCTCTTTTTAGCCTCTGGCGTCGGTTCCAAATTAGACGGTGGTCGCTTATAGTCGGCATTTGCTTGTGGCGTAGCTCCGGTCTTAAATACTCGCTTTAAAAATCCTGGCTCGGCTTGAGTGACACAATTTCGATCTTCCGCGTCTGTGATCAACTTTGACCAGATCTTGTCTCTTCTCAATGACTGTTTGTTGCCTAGAATCCACAAGGTTGTTCTTGCACGTGTGAGGGCCACATTCATACGACGGACATCACTCAAGAAACCAACACTACCTGTTTCACTCGCACGAACACATGACATAATGATGATCTCTTTTTCTTGACCTTGAAACCCATCAACAGTATTGAAATCAATTTCGTTCAAGATCAAATTGCCGTACTCTCGCACAAATGTATCTTTGAGAGTTCTGATTTGCTCCTTATAAGGAGAAATAATACCTATTCTTCCCCCAAAGCTATCTTGAGGTAAAATTTGCATCAATTTCTTCACTAATTCAAGTGCTACTCTTGCTTCCAGTGAGTTAAAAAAGGATTTGGTTCTCTCATTTTGCTGGTGTCTACCACCAATATCGAAAAATCGATACGGAGACAAAGGGAAATCCCTATGCCAAGGCCGTTCATTCTTTTCCAACATCTGAGGGCCGTCCGATAACTTGGAACGATAGAACTGAGCACTCGGAAATTTGGATATCTGTGGGTGCATACGGTATTGAACATCCAAAAGATACACCGAGTTAGGATTGGCCCTTTGCATTCTGACAAACAAACTCTCTTCATATTTGAAAGAGGCCGCTTTTTGGGAAAGAACAGTTGGTGGCAATTGATTAGGATCTCCCACCATGATACATTTTTTGCAACCGTATCTTAATGGGATAATAGCAGACAACTCAACACATTGACAAGCTTCATCTATAATGACTTGATCAAATTTTATGGACATGCTAGCCAAGAAGTCATGGGCAGAGCCCGACAAGGTCGAACAAATGATTTGAGCCTCACTTAAAATTTTTGCTTGAAGCTGACGCTTTTCAATTTCTTTGGTACGATAAGCAATAGAGGCATTTTCTCTTTGTTCATCCAATCTTTTTCCCAACTCGCTCCTTTTCTTATTCACTTCGCGAAGTTGAGTTTCCAAAGTAGTTACCTCGGAATCATTTAGGTCACCTTTACGCAACTTTTCACGAATCTCATCACGTTGAGCAATGCACTTGTTGTGCTCAATACGAATATTTGGATCAATAGATGTAGGCACATTTCTGACTTTCAATTGCTTTTCAATCTGTTCTTCAAGACCCAAATCTCTAACGGAAGCATTGATGGCATCTGAGCGGCCTAAACGAACAATTTTTGGAGCAATTTGTTCTCCTCTAGAGTTGCGAACCCCATCACGAAGACGAACAACCAACTCATCAACAGCTGCATTACTCGGAGCACAAATTAGGACTTTAGGCCCTTGCTTATCAGGCGAGCCGTTGCCTGTAGGAGCACCTGGGATTTCTATAGCATTTGCACTCTTCGCATGAGAGAGAAAATTGCCCACAATTCCCAAGATGGTCTTTGTTTTACCAGTACCTGGAGGTCCTTGAATCAACGAGAAACCTTCGGTAGCGTAAGAACCAAGAATAGCCTTCGCTTGAGAAATGTTTACGTTCAACTTTTCACACATCGATGCTGCTTCAGTTTCCGAAATTTGTGCTGGCTTAGAAGGTTGAGCCTTAAGAATCTCATCACACAAGTCGTAATAAGGTAATCCTTTAAGAGAAGAGTATTCTCTTTCAACCGTAATCATTTGCATAACCTTCATACCAACTATAACAGATTTCGGTGTGAGGATACCCATCATAGAACCCTGTGGATAAACTCGTATGGTGAGATCACTGAAATCAGCATTTGCAGATTTAATTTCTTTCACTTTTGCTAAACATGTCTGGGAGGAAGGATTTTTGAGATAGCGCGAAACTTCCCGAGGATCGCGAAGACCTTTATCAGAAACGTATCCTAGCACCAATAAATCGGTTTCACCAATCTTTCTCGTGGCAAGCTCTGATTTTTTGATACTGGCATATACATCAAAGAACCCATCACACGTAGTTCTGCTTCCCACTAATAATTCAAAAGGATTTTCCTGACCTGTAACACGAGAAGATTGAATACCTTGCCAACATTCCAACATCAACAAAGGTTCTATCATATTCACGTACTCCTTAGCAGAAGAATATTTATCTTTGATTGGTTGGTAAATATCTCTCTCTTCCGTGGGAAACTCGCTGTTGCTATTATAATTCCATCTCAAGATAGTAGAATAGAGTGGCTTAAGATTCACATTCAAACGCAAACGCATTCTCTCTTCCTCACGTCTCTTATTATCAACCTTCTTTTGCGTAGCCATTTTCACTACTGGACGTCCATGTATATCCAATTCAGTAATCTTAGGTTTCTTTTTTGAGTCGAGGAATAAATCGGAAATATCGACGTCTTCGTCATTTTCGTCATCGGAGGAGTCAGATTCGACCTTTCTTCTTAATGCATTCAAAGAGCGCCCGACAACTGGGGCAGCTTTAGGATTAAAACCAGCTGGCCGAGCGGGAAGGGGATTGACAGTGCGTGCTTTCGTAGGATTCCTGTTAGACTTGAGCTCATTTCTAATTGCTTCTAAATTATTCGAAGCGAATGGTTTTGGCGGTGCTGGTGCAACGGGAGGAGTGCTCGTGACAACTCCAAATCTTGACAAAGTCAGCTGCCTTGGTTGCTTGGGTTTTGTTTGGTACGCGTAGGTAGCACCGGGAGTTATTGATGGAGATTGTGACTTTGATACTGGAGCTGGAGAAGAGGTCGCTGTTTTTCCGCTGGAGCGGTCTTTGGCAACTTCATCAACCACGAATTGAACCAATTGTGCATCAAATTCACTGGCCTTAGCGAGAATTTCGCTCCGCTGCTGCTCCGAAAGCTTGTTATTGAACTTTTTGGCTTTAGCACCGTACTTAGCAAACATGATGAGGAAAGATTTATCCACGTTTACATTCAATTCTTTGGCGAAGTCAAAACCTTTAAAAACCAAATCAACACAAGAATTCAAAAGTGAGATATCACCCAAGCGGAGCCAGACAATAACAAAGTGAAATGCTTCCATAAAAACATTAAACAACGGAGCTGTCACTTCAGAGTCATTGAATATATCCAATATAACCCTAAACCCATCCAAAAGTAAATGACTAGTGTCTAGAGTATCACGTGTAAATTCTATCAAGTCTTCAAGGTGATAAAGACTGGCCCAAACTAAAGTTTGTTTGTAAATCATAACAAGAAAAGACCAACTAACTTCCCAAAGGCGCTTTATTTCATCTTTGCAATTTGCTGCCAATTGGGGCTGCGTAGTTAAAACTCCGCTCAATGGGTTCATGAGCGCTTTGATGACATCCATTAATATTCTCATTCCCTTAGGACATGTTTCGAAGACCTTTAACTCAGTTATTTTTTCTAAAGAATTAACCACTGCATTGAGGTTTGGTTTCAATGCCTGACCTAGGACACTTTCAATTGCTTCATAACGACCTTCAGCATCATAAACTTGGTAAATGATATTTAAAGCTGATTGATTGATCTCTGGAGCAAACATACAATTCCAAAGTGAAACCAGACATTTGTCTTGTACAAGAACCTTCTTGAGCTCTTCTGGATCCGCCAAAGAAATTTTTTCAAGAACAGACGAAATACTCGCCGAAAGCCGTTCGCATTGCCTGTTGTGAATTTTAATAGAGGCACTCAATTCAGCCGAAATAACGTTATTTTTCTTCTCCTTGAAAACAACGAAAGCAAGAGAGTCTGTAAAAGCATCCAATATTTTCGAAACTTGTAGAGTGGTTGAAATATGAAATTTGAGGAGTTCATCCCACAACTTTGGCGCAAAATTTGCCATTGAGGGAATTTCTCCACGTTCCAAGACGGCCGAGTCGTTGGAAGCAACTGCAATATCGTATTTCAAGGCCATACAGACGAGGTCCAAAGCTTCAGATCCAACTTGATCATCACTTTTTGCTAACTTGATAAGATACTCTGCATGATTAGTCACAGCCAGTCTGGCATCTCTTTTTCTCAATAGCTGAACAGAACTCTCTGGTCCTTTGACAGCTTCAGAAGGGCCTAGCTTCTCATTCGCAAAGCACAGTGCCAATATTTTTACTGAATCTATTCTGCTGTTTGTAGCTTCAGTCGATTCACGCTGAATAAGAAAATCGCATAGTCTGATTGCCGCCGACTGTTTTTGAGAGTCAGACAAACTATCCACAAGGGGAGCCATCCAATCCAATAAATCTGAAAGAGATATTTTTCCATCTGGACTTAAAGAAGCTTCGTGCAAGTACTTTTGGAAATACTGATTCGGTAACACTGTATCCAAAAGATTCGAATAATGACAGTCTTGTGCCAATTTCCAGAAGTTCGACTTATACTTTTCTAAGAGGATTTGAAGCACATTCAAGAGAAAAGGTAATGGTGTTTCCAAAGCGGCCATCAAGTTATTGAAAAGGACGCGGATCAAAGGAAAGAGTCGAACTCTGGTGAAAGAGCTCATCTCTTCCAACTCCGCAGGTTTAAGCAAACGCGTAATTTCGGTAGATGGTAAGCGGGGAAGAACAATCAGCAACATGCCCCAAAACCGACAACTGAGTCCCGGAGTGAAGTATTTTGCATTTTGAATACGGTAAAAATGGTAATTAAATTCATCAATTACCTGTGGATCCAACATGAGACTGTTGTTCGGCTGCAGAGAAAAGAAGTTTTTAGCAAATGTGTACTCCTTTTGGTCACCTTCCACGAGATAGGAGACCATTGAAGGGAGTATATGGTCACTCACCTGTAAAGTTTGGGGGATTAAGTCAAGAAGACGGCTGACCTGGGCCCTATACGGGCTATCTTCTCGTACCATAGATGGAATCGAGAGCACCTCGTACGCTATCGAAATCAGCTCGGACGAAATATCCACATTTTTTGCAAGAAAGGCCTGAAGATCCGGAGAGCAAACCCGCTCGATCTGCCATGTGATGATGATTTGCATAAACTGGAGAACTTGAGCCACAGGAATCTTGCGGACCAAAATGAACCGCTGACGCATCTGTGACAAGCACTTCCAGAAGCTCCTAATACAGTCCTTACAACCTTTCATGCTCGCTACCATTCTTTCTTCAACGGTAATGCTTTTCTTATTCTTTTGCCCTGGGAAAGAGAACATGATAAGGGTGTGACCAGCGATGGCCTGAAGTTCTTTGTCACAGAAGAGATGAGGAACTGTCAGCATACTATCCAGTGAGAGTATGTCTATGCATTTCATGAGTACACGGGTCTGGATTTCCGAGTTCCCCGGTTCCGTGTGGCTAAGGACAATGTCCTTCCTAAGTTGTTCTAGGTCCTCAGGCATGCAAGCGTTACCAATTACAACAACTAAAGGCACTGATGAAAAAAGCTGTCTCTTTCGCTAAGATGACACAAAAAGTGCTGGTGCAATAGTTTAGCAGAGGCAGCTATAGAGTTATACCCGTTTGAAAAAGACGTGTCTAGCTTGATGCCTGGCTATTTGCAGGACGCGATTCACAAGTGATCAAGGACACGAACATACAGGACGCGTCCTTAAGAATCAATAACTGCTTGATGTATTTTGAAGATACGAAGTCGGGTTTTGGATTACATGAACACGACTAGAGAATCGAGAATAGTTCAGCATTTCATATCGCCTGATTGTTCTTAAAGGCAAGGTTCAAGCTGAACACCGATAGTATTCACCGCGAACTAAGCTGATATATTGATCTGTACTGTGTAATACAAGTTGGTACCTAGACGACGGATACTACCCCAACAGCGTCAATTCATTCCATGAATACATATAAAGGGAATAGGCGTCCAGTGTAACCGTCGTAGAGGCACGGATCCCCAGAAGTGCTCATAAAAGAACAACATCAATATCCAAAACATTGGCCGCCGTGATCCAATCTTCACCTGTGTCCCAGCATCTCTGCATTATCAACAAACTCTTGGTCGCATTTACATTTCCAGCCAAAGACAATTTGGTGAACCTTTGCGAAATGTATGCTCGCCGTACCGGATCAAGAGTTTCACAACCAGCGCAAAAATGACAAAAAATTGTACATATTTCTGCAGGAGAAGACAGCTCGATGCCAAATTCAAGAATATCCGCCATTTCCGCTGCAAGTTCTTGCACGATTGGAGAGGATCTCGGAACGAGAAGAACACGACGGTAAAGATTTAATAGGCCCGCATCGAAATAAGCCTTATTTGTCGCTCGTAATATGTTATCATGTTGGACCAAATCTTTCATGTTTTTGGATGTTTGAGGGCTTGTGCTTCTTTTTCTCTTAAGTTTGGATTGAATGAGATCGTCTATATGGGTGGTTCTGCGTTCTTCTCCATCCTCATAAGCCTTCATGAACTTCGATCTAAGCTCGATTGCGGCAGTAACAATAGAAATAGGAAGCGTATCCGTCCGAGCCCCTGGTTGAGCAAGATATTTGTTGACCTCATCAATGAGGAGCGCTATGTTTACAAAATGGCATAGAAGTCTAACGTCAAACCCTAGCAAATAGTCAATATCTCTTTTAGGATCATTGCTTGGTGGAGAGTTGAAATCAGAAGTAAGAACAGACTCAACCGGCACATATGCTCCTCTCTTTTTGTATGCTCGCAAATAATTATCCTGACCTCTGGTAGCAGCAAGAGCGCCGAGAACGTCAATATAAGCAAACCAACGCATTAGAAAAAAAGTAATATCACTTTCATCCTTGGGGGAAGTCAACGGTAGTGGCGACAGTGCCGTGCTGCTGCCACCATCAGAATCACGAGACTCAACTTCAGCTTGCCCCACTCTAGTATATATGATTTCGCTAGCACCGATTGTATGAGTTCTGTGTTTTTCGAAGTCATTTGACGAAACTGTTTCATACCCAGACAAGAGCAAAATCATTGCCAATGTTCCATCTGAGGTTGCTTCATTCTTGTCATAAAGAAGATTGAGAAGTTCATCACATGATCTTCGAAGAAGTTGATCAATAACTGGTTGATAATTGTTGCCATTAGGATCTAGGGCTTGTTTAGCTTTAGCTGAAAAGGCCAAGATGGTGGTTAGTAACCCTGGATAGTGCATGGCCATTTGGGGTAAGATGACTTTGAAAGGATTATCCTGGTATATGCTGGAAGGAGCAGGGACTAAGTTTTCCGCCGCAACGTCCATCCAGAAATGGAATAGCTCACGATAAAATGACACTTTTAGCAAGATTTCAGGAAGTGGAACGAGTGATGGCGGAATGGAATTCAACACAGAGAGTGCCTCTTCATGCTCAATACTTTCGTTTTGAATTTCCTCAACCCCATCTTCTGTATAAAAAGGCACCGGAGAATAATTTTCGTACTTCTGAGGGGAGGATTTCAGAGCTAAACTATAAAAGTCAGTGAAGTATGGCGATTTCGCTGCAGCAGGAAGCAGGCTCTCAACACATGCAATATCTGTCGAGTATGGGTCGTGTTTCAAGGAAGCTGATATGTCTGGCGGAGGCGAGAGCCGCTGCATTATTAAGGAATCCACATCTGAAGGGGAGAACTTTGGCGAAACCAGAAAGAGGTCTTGGGGTATCAACGTGGTTTCCTTTCCGTTTCGTGGTGGCTTTTTGATTTCCGGAACATATGCCTGTGATGAAAATATGTCTAGTTCCTGTGATTTGCTGTTGGGCGTAGGCGCGAGGTTGTGATTCAACAATGCTGAGTGTGGGGCATCTTGGACAAATTGGGTAGCGAGGTCTTCGGTTTTGATATGCACTGGGTCCGAAAGAGTTTCTAGCTTAATCCTCACATCTTTCTCCACGGGCGGAGGCGGAACAGATGTCGAAACAGATGCACTACTCTTGAAATTGGCCGGGCTCTGCTCAGGAACAAAAGTGATCTTTTGTGCAGTGGGATTTGAGTGCTGTAGGCCCACAGCAAACGCTGGCGAGGCGTGTTTTTCTTTGTTTTTAAATGGACGTCCACCCCACGTCAACTTGAGTGAGTAGTCGCATGTGGATTTGCTCTTGGCGCAATTGGAGCAGTTGGGTCTTTCCTCTGTACATTTGATTTTGAGTCGTTTGCACCTATGGCAACCCAAACGAGATCGGCGGATTTTTTTAGTGGGAGGTGCCGACATTGTGGTCCATGGTAAAAGAGAGAGAAAGCGAACAGAGTCAAGTGCCCGATGGCCGGTTAAGTTTCGAAGTTTGCATTGAGAACAGTTTGAAGGAGCGGAGTTACCTACCCGGGCCGGTAAAACCTACATACAGACCACCGCCCGGCATAGGGGCTTATCGGCATTTGACACGCGGCTGTAGAATTTTGTATGTGAATGTCGCTAGGGAAACGGGTGCAATGTAGAGTAAAGGAGTTACCAGCCAAAATCATGTATATTGTGTAATAACTCAGGATTCTACTTGGGGATTAAACTTCGGAATCGTTCTTCGGAATCCTATTGCGGGGCCATACTTGAACTCTGCTTCGGAAACCTATTCTGGATTTCAGCGCCGAGAAATCCCGTATAATGTGCTCTCTAATACCCACGCTATCTTTATTCCCGAGCAGATTTGTCCAAAAGACCCCCCGACTTGCGCTCCACGTCCCGCTCGGTATATTTCTTGCCAAAAAGAATGGAGAGTATCTTGATGTAGAGACGGAAAAGGTATCCAGCGGCAATAAGCAACCCCGAAAGGATAGTCAAGAGGCGAGCGACAAACAGGAAAAACCCAATGCGCTTTTCTTGAATGGTAAGCTTGATGGGCTCGAACGAGTAGTCAAAGAAAATTCCCGGAGGACGCACGTTTCTTTCTTCCGGTGCTACCTCGTGGATTTCTGTGAGTGAGTATTGGTAAGTATCAACAACTAAGCCAAGTTTTTCGTAGACGGTGGGAACGAGCTTGGTAAAGTACCGGTACCTCTGTCTATTTTCGGTGGTGACCTTACCGGTGAAATCCAACGGGTTGTTAATGAATGGGAAGAAATCGCCGTAAGAGAACTCAGAAATAACGTGGGAGAGGTTGTAGGCACGTGGATCGAGCAGCAGTCGATCGTGGTACAAAGTTCCCTTTGGCACAATGAAAAATTCGCCGCGAACATGGTTCACCGGAATGGTGCCGAATATATGACACGAGGGCCAGTCCATATTAGCCCGGGCGCCCGCCATGGAGAATTCCGCACGGAGGGTTTCTTGCATGATCTCGTCAAGCTCTGGAGTATCGTAGTCATTGTTTTCCGTGTTGATCGCAAACGACTCGGGCACAAAAAAACCCGAGCCCTGGAAATTTAGAACCTCGCCGGCCATATAGCGGTCCGATGTAAGATCCATAACATTGGTGGTGAGGTACTGACAAGGCATGGCCACCAAGATGTCGAGGTTGATGCTGAGTTCCAGACGGATCTCGTTGTCCACCTGAAACTGACGGTCCACGTATCCACCAAGAAAGCCACCAATCTGGATCCATACAATCAACAAGCCACAGAGGATAGTGAGAAGAGTGGAGAATCCACCCCGTTGCGACCGCACCGACGCCTCCGGTGCCACTTTCGGGAAGGCATCAAAAACCCGGACTTTCTGCGAGAAATTGTCCATGGCGAAGTTGAAGGTGCTTGATGCTACGTATCGTTAGTAGTGTACACAGCAGTACATCACCGCGGCCCGGGGCATGTTCTCACGAAACGAATGCTGGAGAAATTAACAATCTTGAGCTACACCAAACAGACAGCTTCAAGATGATGGAGATTGATGAAAAGGCAAAGAAGCGAGTCAGTACAGAAAAACATATGTCCTATTTCGTGTAAATATGCTATACAAGCCTCAACTCGGGCACTGGCCGCGCATAGCGGAAACATTCACGGTAGAGCCGTCTGCGGCGAAACTCGGTGGCCGAATCATCGTCGGCGGGAATCTTGTCATATATCCAACCCTCGGTTTCTTTTGGTTGGATTGCTAGCCATTGTAGATCAATGCCACGTTGCTGTAAAAACTGAGCTGGATCCACATCGATATACCAGCTCTTGGCCGATCCAATGTCGTACTTCCATTCTGGTGGAGGAAGCACTTTGCTCAAGTCATCTACTCCATGCACTAGTTTTCCTGCGATCCTAACCTTGTCTTTGTAATCGAACAATCGCTTGGAGTACGCATGCGGCTCCCATGCACGGTTCAATACATTTCTCACCTGCAACTCGTAAATCTCCACCATTCTCACTTCTGGCTCATCGTCAACAATGATACTGCGAGAGTCGAACGTATCGATAAAACTTGGTTTCAGCTCATTGCGGGGCTCTGTACTCTTCTCCGCCGGTGACGTTTTTGTTTTCACGAGGTACTTCTTTGTATTTGGGTGGCCCATCGCCATAATCATCCACCCGGAAAGAATAAAGATTATCCGCCAGGGTATGTACTTTCCAAATGCCAATACAAATGAGGTTATCGCGATCAAAATATAGAAGATGAAGGTGGTGAGCCTTTCGTCTTTGAAGCTGAACAAATCCACGGTGAGCTTTTTGGACCGCTCCATGCTCTCGATTACATCGGAGGTCAAGTTCTGCAAGTCTCGCATGTTCATCATAAGCGACACTTGGGACTTAACGTAAGATGATTTATCTTTCTTGCCCAACTCTTCACGGGATTCCATCAGAGAAGACAGTAATGGGGTCGGCACATACGAGTCGCTGGATCTACTACTCCAGGACCGCCCATCATCCAGAGAAAAGTCGCGATCTTCAAAAATATCCGAAAAAACACTTTGGTCTTCGGAATGGTTCAAAAACTCCAAAAGTGATTGGCCTCTTTTCTTAACCGGTAACAATTTCGGGGTTTGGATCGGGTGCCGGTATAAGTTTGCAGGAATAATCACCCCAAAGAGCAAAAAGAGCAAAGGAAATGCAACAACCAAGTGTGGCCAGCAGCACACGGCCGTGTACATCACCAATACCGAAAGCGTCTTTGTGGGCTTCCTCCATGTGAGAATATGAATTGCTCCGTACTGTAGACGAAAGAGCGGTCTCATTTGGGAACTCAACTTCTTCAAGTTCGACGTTAGTATGCGAATGGATAAGGGCGGTCGACCTGTTCTCGCCGGATCAACGGCTCTCTTTTGAAGCTCGGCCAGATCTGCGGAATTCTCAGCAATCGTGTGTTGAAGTAGTTTCGCCATAAAGCGGTCCATGAAGTGCCCGTGGTCTCTATTTTTATTATGCTCCTTTGCTGACAGAGCCAAGCTGTCAAGACGGTCTATATCTTCTTCGGTTAAGCTTGGACTTCCCTCTTCGGCTCTTTCATAATGTTCTATTCCCATACCAAGAAGACTTGCTGCCGTGCCTGCGGCGATACCTCGACCTGATCCGGGTCTGGATTCGGCCATCTGGCTCGAGTAATTATAAAGTGACGACATCATCCTGACTCGTGCTTTCAGCGAAGAGCTCAGTTCAGACATGGCCGGAAGCAACAGGTATGTATGTCCGTGATTTAGTGGAGTAACTTCACATGTGATTACTCGCGCCAATAGTGCAGGCGATGCAGTTACCGAATTAAGCAATACGAAAACTCCAGATCCGAAACAATCGGAGCGAAATGAAACGATTAATGCCAGTACAGTGCTTCAAAACGTAGTTGTGTTAATTTAGTCTACTTACTGAGAAAAGGATGGCGCAAGAGCTCGTCGGCAGTTGCCCTATCGTCCCGTTCCCACTTGAAAATACTATGCAAGAATTTTGTGAAGTGGCCCACCTCCCCACGGTCCTCGTTAGAGGAGTGTAATCGGAGCGCCACCTCGATGCTTTTAGAATTCGGTTTTATCGTCCTTTTGAATGGACTTGGTGCAATTGTTGACAGCTTCGTCACGTTCGATTGGAGCTGCATGTTGAGGAACTTGAGGTTTACTTTTCCCTCCAAGTTAAATAATGAGTAGAGAAGCGTTTTCCTGATCTTCTTTTCGTCTATGCTCATATTACCCTTTGTAAGTATCATCGACGGGTCTGATACGATGGGATCGTTTAATCCTTTGGACCGGTCAATGTGAATTTGGCGCATAAGCCGTTTGCGCTCTCTAATGATGTGCGCACTGGATGGGGGTCCAAACATCTCTAAGACATATCCAATTTGTTCTAGTTCGGACTTTCCCGGAAGGAGAGGTGTTCCAGCAAACAATTCCGCAACCACGCATCCAAATGACCAGATGTCAATCTCGTATCCATATTTGGCTCCAATTATAACCTCTGGTGCCCGGTAAAATCGGGATTGAATGTACGAAAATGAAGTTTCATTCTCGATGCATGAAGAACCAAAGTCAATGATTTTCACGATAAAATCAGACGATAGATGACCTGTATTTGGATCGTAGCTGGAAGGAAGCTTGATCATGATGTTCTCCGGTTTGATGTCGCAATGAATGACTTTGGATCCATGAATAAAGCTCAAGCCATTGAGAATGTCTCGAGCAAATCTTCGGAGGAGCAGAAGCGTGATTCCGCTAAATGATGAAAGCTCCAAGAATGTGTAGAGATTTAGCGAAAGAACTTCGCTAACAACGCACATGTGGCCCCGAAAATGAAAGTGGTCAAAGTACTTCATCACGTATGGCGACACATTGCCAACGGTATTTAATTTTTTTAGCAATTTGATCTCGCTGACTGCCTGTAATGACCAATCAAGCTCGTTCTTGATGATCTTTACTGCCACTCTCGCAGGGTTTCCCGAGTAGTGAAATTTGTGGTCAGCGCATAGGACCACATTTCCGAATGAACCAGTGCCAAGGACTCGTACAATTTCGTATCTGTACTCGATATGGTCCCGTGGGCGGATGATGTAATTACCATCACTGTCGTCAAACCCGTAGTTGTCTTTGAAACTGCTGACATTGATTGAAACATCATCATTGCCGTTGGCAGATTCGGGAAGGTAATATATGTTAGATTTGCGCATCAATTCTCCGCGTTCAAATACACTAAGTTGATTTGCTTTGGAAGAATGCAACCATTGCTGCGGGGTGGTACCACTGGCTTCTGCCAACAGCATATCACACCCATTGATCTCACTGAACAATAGTGGATCTGCTCTATATATCACTTTGCACACGTCAGCTAGTGATTGCGGTTTATTGGATCTTTTGGGCTCGCACACCGTGACGTCTGAGGATAAGGAAATGTTGGGAGCGGATATGCTATTGGAGTACAGCGATCTGGAAGTTTTTCGCAAGTTGTCGGATTTATCTCTCAGTCGGGTGGCGTTATTATAGAGGCGGGCGTATACATCCTCTTTCGCCTTATTGGTGTAAGCAGTGGAAACATGTCTATGAGGAGAAACAGACACTGGGTTGGCTCCCGCAGCAAGGGCAGAGAGGCATTGTGACTCTGCTGATTTGGAGATCAGTCGCTTCTTCGAAGCCATGTGAGTTTGCCGTTTGTATAGTTCCGAATGCGAGACGGCTCTGACAGGATCCCGAGGAGTGTTTAGTGGTTTAAACGGCTGCTTTTCCGCAGGCAAAGACTGTTTTTTTCGAGACGATGAAGTTTCTTTCATGAACGAAAACTGCAGAACATCCGCCACCTTCTTTGCTTTGGATTTGCACGGTGACTGCGTGTCGGGATCTGGTTTATCGGCTGCGGGGCGGTTTAGCTGACGCTTCGAAGATAGAGCACCTGTATTCATAGTTTTGGCGGTCTTTTCAGTCCGCGAAACGGCTCGTTTGGCTGTAGAGAGCATGGGGGCCCGTGATTGAGTAGTATTAGCGTGTGTCGCATAATGTTGGGGAAACAAGTGGGCCGGATAGGCCTTTTTCGGAGATTTTTTGGAGTTGTGCAACACTTCCGCCACATTCTCAATGTCGATGTTGGCAAAACGACTATTGAAGCTCGGCGAGAGATTTGACATGGCCCAACCCTGTTAGATCAGCTGGTGGTAAATGATATGCGTCCTCAGGTGCAATGTACTGCAGGTAACCGTGAATGTCAACAAACACCACCCGTTTGGATTCCGCCACTACGATGGGGAGTAAGTTCTGGGATTTTGGAAAAGGACCATGAATAGTGATTCTGAGGTAAATCTGCTTTTACATTCTTTGTTTTTTTTGGCAGGTGCTTGGGATTTTTCGCGTAACTAATTTGAAGAGTCAGAAACCGTCCTGTACCCGCGCGATCTCGACTTGATCGTTTTGGTACTACTGCCACAATGACCACGCCAAGTACAATCATAGACCCGGCTTCGTACACAAGCAGAGATTTGCTTCTTCTATCGCAGATTCTTCACACATCAGGGCTAGTTTCGCCCGAAAGCGTGCATTCGGCCAAACTTGATACAATCGGCAAGAAATGGTTTGACCATAAGTGCACTCAGTTAGCTCGGCGACTTGGTGAATTTCCTCTTAGTGAAGCGCCTTCAGGAACGCAAGTGGAGCAACTTTACTCAGAAATGCTAGAGAAAAATCCAAACTGCAAAAACACTACAGACTTGGCGAATACATTTTATTTCCGCCGGTTGGCAGAATTGGATGAGAGCATCACCGATGCGAAAAGCCAGTTCAAGGCGCTCTTGGGCGAAGAATAATTGTGACGATGGGCACTTTTCTAAGGCGTAGGGATGACATTCTTGCACGATTTTTTGCCCAATTTCTTGCCCAATTTTTTGCCCAATTTTTTGCCCAATTTCTTGCTTACGTCTTTGCATGCGTATTTGCACACATTTTTGCGCTGGAATCGTCACCGCAAACGTTCACCGCTTGGACCAGGTAGTGATGCAACCACACCGCCTCGCTGCGGTTCCCATTGCGCGGGCGATTTTCATGTGCTCGTTTTGAACCTGCCACGCTTCTCCGCTTTTGTTCCTCGGTATCGCACCCCACACTTTCTCATGGCATATACAGTCGCCACTACCTGCTATCTTCACCCATTCTTCTTTCTTCAACAGCAATGTCTAAAGTCTCTGCCTCAAAGGCTGACTCGTTTGCTATTACTCTACTTCAAGCTTACAAATCCAACCGGCCGTTTCTCTTAAACGCGTCGTACCTCCTTCTCTTTACGGCTGCGTTTTCTGGAGCAACCTCCACCTCACTGGAATCTAAATCAAAAAAAAGATCAGACGCAGATACCTATTCGCCCACCAGAAAACAACCTAAACTTTCCAAGGATGACTACAAGGTACTATTAAAATCTGCCATTCCTTCTGTTTCTAACTCCGCAGTGTCGTATTTGGCAGGGCATATCGTGCTCTTAGTAGCGCGGGCGCTCTTGACGATCAGAGTGGCCAGCTTGGATGGACGCCTTGTTGGCGCACTCGTGTCGAAAAAACTCCGCCGTTTTGCTCGTCTTTTGGCCTTTTGGATGCTCTTGGGTATTCCTGCGTCTCTCGTCAACGCCTTACTTAACTTGACGCGCGATAAGTTGCGCCAGAGTTTGCGCTACAACATGAATGAATCAATTCTCCGTGATTACTTGCCTGATAATCTTGACGCCAACTACTACTCTCTTATTCAGTTGTCGGACAGCGAGATTAAAGACCCAGACCAGAGAATCTCAACCGACGTTTCACGTTTGGCCGAAGCGTTGGCCAGCCTTCCAGGCCAGCTCCTAAAGCCAAGTTTGGACTTGTTTTTGTGTGCCAGAGAACTTTCCAGAAGTGGGGTTGGCAGTGGCGAGGGTACCTTGGCTCTCGGCTTGCTCACACATTTCTCCACCACCATTCTTCGGTTCTTCTCCCCTCCTTTCGCAAAACTTGCCTCTGAAAGAGCAAACCTTGAGGGCCAGCTCCGGTCTGCCCACTCCAAGGTTGTAGCAAACAATGAGGAGATTGCGTTTTTGAGGGGACATGACAGGGAATTGGACTACGTGGATTACTGTTACTACCAATTAGAAAGATTTTTGAGGAGAGAGTACTGGAAGAGAGCCATTCACGAGATTGCTCAAACTTTTATCGTGAAGTACTTCTGGGGTGCCGCGGGTCTTGTGTTGTGCTCAGCTCCAGTGTTTATTGACAAGTATGTTGGAAAGGCACAGGATCCAAACGCCACTAGTGACTTCATCACAAACAGAAGATTATTATTGAGTGCCTCCGACTCTTTGGATCGTTTGATTTACTCCAGGAAGTACTTGCTCCAAGTAGTTGGCCATGCATCGAGAGTAACTTCTATTCAAAGAGCGTTGCAAAAGATTAAAGAACAACGGCTGAACCCTACACAAGGCGCTGAGGGCGTCTCAGGCACGGTCACTTATGGTGATGAGATCACCTTTGAAAATGTCCGTCTTGTCACCCCAGCGGACGTTACTCTTATTCCTTCTCTCAATTTTAGCATCAAGCGCGGGCAGCATTTGCTTATTGCTGGTCCAAACGGTGCCGGTAAATCCTCGTTGTTCAGAATGTTGGGTGGTTTGTGGCCGTGTAAGGAAGGTAGTATCACCATTCCTACATCCGATAATATGTTCTATTTACCCCAAAGAGCGTACCTTTGCAGGGGATCCTTGCGGGAGCAAATCATTTACCCTCACACGTTGCAGGAGTACAAGGTGAATAAGCACGGGAAGACCGATGACGACTTGAAGGAGATCTTGAATATCTTGGACCTTGGCGACTTGCTTGAGTCCAATGCTGATTGGGATACAGTGAAAAACTGGAAAGAGGAGTTGTCGACCGGTGCACAACAGCGGTTGGCTATGGCTAGATTGTATTACCACCAGCCGCTTTTTGCCGTTTTAGATGAGTGCACTTCGGCTGTGTCTCCCTCAGTGGAACAGTTTATGTATAAGCATGCTCAAGAAATTGGAATCTCCTTGCTTTCTGTTGCCCACAGACCAGCTTTGTGGCATTTTCACGACCATTTGTTGAAGCTAGATGGTAAAGGCTCTTACTACTTTGGCCCCTTAGATGCCACACGCCGCCTAAAGTTTGAACAAGAGCGTCTCACGTTGGAGAAGAATTTGCGTGACGTTCCAATGTTGAGAGAACGGTTGGAGGAGTTGAAAAAGGTTTCCACCGCACAACATTTGCGTTACGATAACTCTCATCCTAATTTGGTGAACATGGCATAACTTAGAAAATATTTATATCTTTGAAATTTATAGTTATAGTAGATAGACTTAATGCCGATCGACTTACTGTGGGCAAGCAATTGCGCGTATATTCCATGCGCACTTGCGCCTGAGATTAAAAAACCTTGATCATGCTTCTGCTGAAGGTAGGACCACATTTGTTGAGAAACTATTCAGCACGAACAGCCGCTCAGGTGCTAGCTGTGGCCATAGGTAATCCTGTACCAGCTTACGATGGAACTCGTCATAGTGTGGGCCATCTAATACTTGACGAGATGGTGAACAACTACTGGACTGAGTTTAGCCCATTCAAAGAGTCGAGGCTTAATTCCCAATTCCACTCGACAAACTCTCTGTTTGGTGATCACACCAATGTGCATTTTGCAAAGTCTCATACGCCTTACATGAATGTCATCGGCGGGCCGGTTTCGAAGCTCTGGATGAAGTTTCAACAAAACCGGAACCAACCTGCTATGGTGGTTGTGCATGACGAGCTACAAGTGCCGTTGGGCAAGATACAAATTCGTCGGAGAAATACCAGTGCAAGAGGGCATAATGGGCTCCGATCCATTGACAAAACAATGGGAAATGGCTATATCAAACTTGCAATCGGCATAGGCAAACCGCCTGCGAACATGTCGGTGTCTGATTTTGTACTTTCTAAATTCAAGCCGGAGGAAATGGAAATCATTTTGGCCGAAACCATGCCAAAAGTTGCTTTGGCCATGGCCCAAATCTGCGATGGAAAGCACATTTTCGACAAGCTTGAACGATAGGTAGCAGTGAGTATATCCATCAGTACGAAAGGGTGGAGAGTGTTATACAAAAGAGACGAAACTGATAGTCGCGAGAGTGAGAATTGGGGCCTGTCAAGAAAAAAATTGGGGTCGAATGGGCAGACTCTGTAGAGAGACAAACTGTGAACGCACTGCGAAATACTTCTGTATGCTGTGTCAAAGCAAATGTTCTGTTACCGAAGACTCGTTGCACACCACAAATTTTCACTATTTAATTAAGAAAGCTGCATTTTCCAACATTCATTGGCACTATTGTGGCTTGTATGATCCAGTTGTAGGCATACACATGCACCAAATGAGTGCGCGCTATCTTATCTCACTAGCACTCTTGACTCTTCCATCACAGAATGGAATTCAAATTGAATCTAACGGCAAACCGTTCAGTCATTCGAGAGTCGTTGAAAGGTATGTTCCATCAAAACATCTTGTTTCCCCGTGCACACTACTAACAACAAAAGGTATTGTGTGGACTATCTTCTTCCACCGGCTTTTTGGCCCCATAACACCCACAACCAATGAATTTTTAGACGTGATCTATCCCATGGCCGCCGACCAGCCCGAACTAGACTCTACAATCGACCAGAAGGTGGACGAACTCCTAAAAACGCATTTGGTGGCGCAGGCGCAGGCCCCCCTGGAGGGCGTGCTTGTGATTCTGTTTATGGATGAGAACCATGCCAAGGCAAAGAAAAAGTCGGGTTGGTTCGGCCACATCACCGAAGGCAAACAAGAAAGCTACTCGTGGGAGTCATGGGTGATTCGGGTGCAGTGCACCGCCTTTTCTACCCCCGAACATCTAGGAAACGATGTGGATGCCATGTTCAAACCTTCCATAGCAAGCTTCGAAGAAAATATGTACATCATCACGTCTTTGGTGGACCGTCACAAAGACCACATTCCTCCCATCATGACGTTGGATGTGGCACCGTTTCCCTACAAAATTGAGGCACTACCCAAAGCTTCTGCTGCACACAAGGGTTCAACCGAAGACGACTCGTGGAGCCACTACATCAAAAAAATGATTGACTGATCGCCTCTTGCATAATAACAACCTAACCCTAGGCACTTTAATAAATCATTGGTTTTAGACACTAAAACACCTCCTGATTGTCTCAGAGGTTGGCACTATACATGCCTTCTTCGCCTCGAACAAGTATACACTCGTCTTCTTCGATGGTGACGCCCTCAAGCCCAATTTCTTCCACTTTATCAAGAACTTTCTGGTCGTAGCTACCGGGCTGCAACCAAATACCCTTGATCACCAGTATGTAGCCTGCATAATTGGAAATTGCCTCCAAGGTTTGGGTGGTGATCGCAGGAGGAGTCAAGAAGGAGATGCTGAGGCCGTCCTTTTCGGAGAAATCGTGACCGTCTGTTTTTTGCTTCTCTGCACAATCCTTGAGCAACTCAGTCACGTTGGAAATAACTGTTTGGCCCAAAATTTCCTTTTCCTTGGGATTAATGGGAACCACTGGCAAACCGTGGCTCACATACCATGAAAGAATCTTGAATCCAAATTTGGATGGATTTTGCGATGCGCCCACAACCGCATACTGGCGGGAGACGCCAAAAAAGCTCCGGATCCGTGTTTTGATTGACATGCTGCTACTAGTTGTTGTGGGAATAGTTAATCCGGGGAATATGTGGGGCACGGGTGCGGGGGCGTGTGCACATTTCATGTGAAACCTCCATGACTTGAAATTACTAAACAATGTCCGGGTTCTGTTCACGTGGCAAAGTTCGCTTATGATGGTGAGTTCCTTACTGGATTGTGGCCGCTGAGTGAGACTCCTACTAATTCCAGATCGAAAACTACTCTTGATCCGTACCAGTCTGTTTTAATCATTCTTAAAGCGATAAGACAATGCTTTATTTCTCCAACTTTCAGCACCGTATTTATTTTGCGATACTTGGCGACATCGTAGCTCCGTCGATTCTTATCTTCACCTGCTATGTTCTCGTGCGAAAGCGCTACCATTTTCGTGTTGATATTCGTGTGCATATAACCATCACCACTCGGATACCAGCTTTTTCTCTTCGATGGCCCGTGAAAAGCGGACGAAACCTTGCAGCAACTGTAAGCGCTCTAAAGTCAAGTGTGAGTACTTAGAAAGTCTACCTTGTGCTCGCTGTGTCAACTCGGGTCTAACCAGCACTTGTCATTTCGTTGCTAAACTTCCATCATTCAAACTTCCCCTGCTCGATGCTCCGCCAGTCCAGAGCGCTTATTCGTCCCCTACGCTACTATCGGCAAATTTCATTCCTCAAAAAAATGGCACATCCGTTAATCAGAATCAGGTGGTGTATTATCCCCAGGCAAATCCTACCCAGCCAACACCAAAACCTCTCACGAATCACCAGGTTCCCCTTCCGACTCAGCCAAAATCCCAGTTGATGAACTTCCCTCCACCAAATCCTGCTTCTCAAAGCCGCTTTTCCAACCATACAAACAGCCACCAGGTTAGTGATTTACCACACTTGAAGCACACAAATCACACATTCGCAGATAAGTCGCAGCAAGTGGAAGAAGCGGCTCTTCCTGCAAAGCTATCTCCTCCTTTTTTAGCCCAAATTCCCTCCGAGATCCTGCCAAAGGACCAAGAATGGAAAACCGCTATGGAAAATAAGCTCAACTCCTTTGACAGTAAGTTTGACAATCTTCTTGACGTGCTCAAAGAAAACCAAAAATCTTTGAGTAACGAAAGAGAGCTCAAAAACCGCTATGCCGCGCAAAATGAACAGTTTAGAAGATATCACCAAGAGTTTTTATCCTCACGATCGCATTCTCCTTCTTTACTCAATGATTTGAACGAATCTTTCAGTTTGAAACGGCCTTATACCGGTACTGATTCGCCCCCGGAGGTCAAAAGATCAAAATATCCCACAAATGATTTCCGTGATCATGTTATATCTCTTGAAGAAGCTAAGGAACTTTTTTCATTTTTTGAAACTAACATAGCCCAACAGCTTTTTGGATTCGATGTAAAGCAATTCTCGGTGGATGTTATTTGGGACAATTCTCCCATATTGATTTGTGCTATTTGTACTATTGCTTCAATGCATTATCCTGACCCTTTGATTTCATCCAAGGGCCAAACTCTACAAATGAATTTACATGATCTCTGCGCAAAGCTATTGTTCAAGGGCAAACCTCAAACCGAGTTGGAAGGGTTCAATACAATAATGGCATTGGTTCTCTGCAGCTTTTGGCTATCTGATTCTCAGAGGTTCACTGGTCTTGCGTTGCAATTAGCGAAAGAGTTCGAATTCAACAAACGGCGTCCTTCCCGTTCCCAAAGCACTCTTTCCGAAGTGGATAGACTCAAGTTGTGGTATTTGTTATACATCTTGGATGGACAACAGAGTATGACACTCAATAGACAAAACTTATTGGATGGAAACGATCAGACTTTCAAGTCCAGCAGACAGCTTTTATTGTCTGATGCATCCGAAGCTGACGGTAAATCTCCTTTGTCAATTAATTGCAGTGAACCAAACGACAAGGATGTCACCTTAAAGACCAATGGAACCAATGGAAAGACCAAGACTATGTCTCCGTCTAGATTCACTGATTTAAGGCTTGTATCACAGGTTGAGTACAATCAAGCACTCAATGAAGCTTTCAAAGGTAACGCTTGGGAACTCATTGCTCCTAATTCTTTTGGCATTCCCTCAAAATCAAATCTTGAGTTGGATAAGTGGATGGTTTCTTGGACCGTTCTCCTAGCTCCAATGAATAATGGATCCGTGTGGCTGTCTAAATCAACCTTGATTTATTATAATTTTGCTAAGATTCACATTAATAGTTCCATTGTGCGACGGTTACAGACTGATACTGGTGATGGAGATGTTGTTTTCCCTCGGTGGGAAAATTATGAACAGGCGAAAGTCGGTCACCAACAGACATCCATTGCCGAGGTCGGAGAAGAGGAGTCAGACGTTGAAGATGATGAAGAAGATGATTTCATCTCAAACAAAGAACTTGTTTCTCAGGATGAGACTCTTCTTGGACTCAATATAGCCGTGAACGCTGCGCAAACAGTCCTCAATCTTGTATTGAATGACAAGGACATTCTTTCTGAATTGAAGTATGTCCCAGTTCACATTCATATTATGCTATATTATGCGGCCTTGCTTTTGGTTAATCCACCTGTATCTTTTAGTGGTGAACCAAGACTGGAAAGCTATTTTGAGAAGTTGATTGAGAATTTGAAGATGGTCAGGCTTCTCCAAAAGAGAGTGGATATGAATTTTCCCACCGATAGAAACTTTGGAGACCGCTTTATCAAGAGCCTAGATACCGTCATTCAGGAAACGACCTCCAGATTGAAGCAAGAGCTAAGCGAATCCGAAGTTCCTGTCTCGTCAAAAGCTGGTCTTTTGAACGAGCTTTCGACCTTTCAGTACACGGACGGTAAGTTGACATTGGTACCGGATATCGCAGAGGATAGCCGCGAATCCTCTCCCAGATCTGAGCGTATTTCGGCCTGGCCGGGCTCTCACCATGGCCATCCATGATTTCGCGGTTTTGTGGATTGCAAAAAAGAACGGAAATCTTTAAGTTATATTTATAGACCTGACCTGATCATCTGGGCATTACACCGGTAATAGAGCAATGACCAATAAAGAAGCTTTCAAAAGATTACTTTCAAAGATCGTTTCACCGCCCTCGGAAAAGGGCTCTAAAGTAAGACTCAGCTATGAAGGTTTGAAGAGAACACCCCAGTTTTTGCGCCAGGCATTAAGATTAGCGACCAGTACTGTGGATGAAGAGTTCGAAGAGCTTCTTACTCAACTCAACACTTTAGAATTACATGGAAAGAAAATACTACGGCTTTTGTGTGTCTATCAGGGGGCCGTCCATATGTGTCTTGAGAACTTAGAGAAAGTAATCTTAAACGTGAGAAGCATCATCGATCTAAAACCTGACGAGCGCAAGGCTGTTCCTCGAGCTACTTTACTTCTGCGTATAATTCATTTACAGAATGTTCTTGAAACGCTTCGCTTGTCCATTGGAGAAATATTTAGTACTGTTCCTGTTGTGTTGGAGGAGAGAGTTAAAACTCTATTGAATAGGATCTTGACTCTCCGTAACCAAATTCGAAAGCGGGATCTTGCTTTGGTGGATTATGATAAAGTTTTTGACAAGTTTGATACAATGACCATAAGTAAAGCCGCAGGTAATATGACTATCAAACAGAGTCAACACTACTTTGCCACAGAAAGAAAGTTGGAGGCCTTCAGATTGGAATACGACAAATACAATTCTGCACTAAAGAAGGAAATGCCATGTTTTATTTATTTTGGACGGCGATTTATGGATGAAGCTTTCACTTTTATATTTTACACTCAAGTGAATGTGGCAAGCCAGATAGACTCAGATTTGCATGTTTTGCTACCAGAATTTGCAGACGTTCTTCTTGGCTTGCCAGTGCATGAGTTTGCGACCATTCTCACGGAAAAATTCAATGAAGATAATTTATTTGAAGCCCCACAATTTAACTTTTTGACGGAAGACACGCCACAGCAACCCTGTATTGAAAAATCTGTTGAAACTTCACGACTGCCATGCGTCGAAAGTTCTAATATCACCATAGTTCCTGTAACACATCCGCAGCCTGAATATTATGAAGCGTTGTATGATTTTACAGCACAGCAAGATGATGACATTTCTTTCAACAAAGCAGATATCATAGCTGTTTTTGAAAAGAGCGGCGAATGGTGGAGGGGATCCATAGATGGAAATAGTGGAATGTTTCCGTCGAATTATGTAAAGAAAAAATGTGACTGAAATTGTGTATGAAATGAATATATGCGACCTTTTTAATGCAGAAGGGCACATATCTATATCGTGATTTGACCCTTCATTCTGCTCTTGTATTTTGAAACACATCTTCCTGAGCAAAATTCTCTCTTGAACGGGATATTCTTATTTCCAAGAATATCCCACCATTCAAAAACTTCACAATATGGCTCTACCACGACTATATCACACTCATTGCAAATGTCCTCGTACTTGCCCTTGTGAACGGCAGCAGCTATTAACAAGTGAAGCGTTCTAGGAGTGGCTCTTTTCCATGTTCTAGTCTCTCTATAGGTCACATCATACCGAGCAATTGTGTTGAGACACAAAGTTTTCAAGGATGGAACATTTTTTTCACTTTGAAGATACTTTATTTGTGAAACAAAATTCAATGTGCGGTCCAGCGATATTTTCTCTGGTCCTTCAGTTGAGGGAGAGTGGTCAATTTTTATTGCGTCATCATCCACGGAAATGAAAGGGTTTGGTCCAGCACTAAATGTTGTTAGCTTTGGAAGCTCAAGAATCTGCGCTGGTAGGTACTTGAGATGATTTATGCTTATACTCAAATCTACCAAATTTTTAAGCTTTCCGATAGCCGCAGGAATATGCCTTAGCTTGTTTTGGCGCAAGCTCAAGACATTGAGTTTCTCGAACTTGAACAAAGCAGGATTAAGGAACCGTAGTTTGTTGTTGCTCAAGTAAAGTTGGTACAGAGTGGGGGTGGTTCTATGGACGTCGAAGATCACCAACGAATTTAAATCCTCCACTTCTTCGGGGATATCTGTTAAGTCCATTCCTTCCAAACTTACTGCGAGGGAAACATCGTCAAATGCCTTCAAAATTATTTCTCGTGCTCTTGCGTTTTGAGTCTTATCGTAGGACGACTGCACATCCTCAATATCTAAGTCAGTGGAAGGACATTGAATGTAGCTCAGGGTCTTAAACCGATTAAATTGGTCGATGCCAAAATCCGCCTCTGAGCTTTGGTTGCTGGGCCCGAACCTGGGTCGTGATGGCTTGACGGGCGAGGTATCCAAATCACGAATGGTGCAGTCCGGATCGATGGGCGAATCGGGTATTGTATAGGCCGAAGTGGAATGATCATACTCGGACATTTGGGGTAGTATTGGAGGACTGCTCGGAATCACGTCTGAATGGAAGGGACGCGTTTCCTTAGCTTCGAGACCCGTCTCGGGCGAGGGTGCTAACTGTGGATCGTGGAAAAAGTCGTTATCGAATTCTATTCTCTTGACATCGTCCTTCTCGTTAAAGGATTCTCCCATCTTTCGCTTCATTGAGGGGATGAACAGAAGAACGGGCCTGTCTTGCCGCTGATTCTGCGAGGAGTTTCTCGTGTGGTACATGCTTCCGGCATTTTCATCAATAACATGCTTTTCCCGAGGTGTGGTATTAAGAGATATTTTCTCATTACCGTAGGAGGTCGAAAAGGCGAATGGGAGAAGGGGATTACTTTTCTCCATATTCTCTTGGGAGTAAAACAGTAAAATAGCGGGCAGCCACAACGGTATTCACGGTTACGCGCTTCGCCAATTATTTATGCGGAGCGATCGCGGAAGTTGCGAAAGAGCCAATCGGATTCTAACTCGCTGTGCATTTTGCCTGTGAGTAATATATTAAACGAAACTGTGTACTTTGTTGCTCTTGTTCATCATAGATGCCATGTGGGTCTTTTTTTTTCGGTACAGGTGTACGAAATGAGCTCTATGTAATGTGTGGTTTTTCTTGCAATCAACAAGGGAATACCGCGGCCGACTTTTGATTTGCACAAGATGTACGAACTAGCCACATAATGGCAAAAAGCACTTCGTTGCTACACCTGCCTCAAATCAAAGTACATCATCAACCAACTCAGTTACAGTAAATGAAAAAAAGAAATTTGGAGTCAGACCACCGATCCTTACCTTCCAAGAACTATGTAAACTATTTAGATGGATCTAGAATCTGTGATCAGACTTGCTGGCACGGCCCCCGCGAACCAGATCGAAAGCAAAATCTCGATGTGATATTTGTTGCTTGGGGGCCTTGAAAAGCCTTTTAGTATATTGATTCTAGACTACCGAATACATAAACTTTGCATATGTACGCTGATAGATGCGCGAGGATACCGCACATAAGCACTATTGTTGAACTCAGTTTGCACCCAGCTGCATCAGCTACGGAGGCGTCGGTGATGAGAGAAGAATTACACCACAATGTGCCTCTTATTAAGAATTATAAATTGCACACTTTTTGCATGAATTTCCCTCCATGTTTACTTTTCGGCAATGTCTAATTATTCCGACGAACGTCACCCAAGGATTATTCCTTCATTTCCTGAATTAATCAACAGCTGTACAGCAGCTTCTCGGAGTCAAATTAAACCATGGAGTAACTATCCATTACGTACATTAGGTTTTGAAAGACCAGTTTGGTCTAACTCACTTCCAGACCTAAGTACAATTCCAAAACTAGTCACCAAGTTTGAATCCGGCGGGGTCTGTACCGCTGAAATCTTAAATCCGCTTAAAACGAATTCTCAATCTATCAGTCACAGAAATTTGATACTAAAGCCTCCAAACACACAATCGCAAAGCAATAATAATGTCAAGTTGATGCAAAATTTTCATTATCCAATGAATATCACGAAAAATAGAATCAAGTTGAAGACTAAATTAGACGAGTCACTTAGAATCAAGACATCAAATGAAGGAGGAATGGGACTAAACGACTCAGAAACTGCAATGAAATCAGACCACGGAATCTTGTCATTCACGGTGAGACCAACGGGAGCTCAAAATCACGACAATAAGCTCATAGAGAACTTTCCTCATCATTTAAATAAGGAATTGAGCACAAAAAATTACTTGACATGTCGCCATTGTGGTTCAACTAAAACTCCAGAATGGAGAAGTGGCCCAAAAGGCAACAGGACATTGTGTAACGCATGTGGCCTCTTTTATTCCAAGCTCGTAAAACGGTGTGGTCGGTCGGTTGCTTATAAAAAATTTTTAGACCGGAAGAAAAGGGGGAAAGCAAATGATCGAAGAATAACGTCCTTCGATTAACGAACATTTTTTGTATCCGATTCATGGTAATAATGTTGAGCTAGCTCTTTAATCCATTTTTCTTCAATTTTCATACAATTTCTCATGTATTCTTTGCTCGTCATAACCAATTCGTGGTACATGACTAGTTTTGGAGGAGGTTTTACAGGAAATAACCCAGAGGACGGATGGATGTAAACGGTATTTTTCTTCTTGAGCAGCGTATAGCTAGTTCCCATCTTTGAGAGTCTTGCCACGTTTGGGAAAAAACCGCTAAAAAGAGTTTTTTGTATTTTTGTAGTTCGATCTTTTGTATCCTCACAATGTTCGACCTCAATACCAATTTTGCGACAGAGTCGTTCTAGTTGCGTGCGGATATCTTTTGCCCTTTTGAGGGTTCTGTATTGAATAAAGTTATCTTCACACCAGATATTAGAGAATCCTGATTCTGCCCATTGTTCCCATACATTCAACAAAGCTAGATGATCTCCTGACTCATGTGAAAATGATTCTTTCTTCTTATCTGCTTGTTCTCGCTTATCTTTTGGCCTATAAAACAAGCTTCCTGATTCAGAAAGCATGGCCATAATAGATAAAATTTCTGCGGTAACACCAAAGTCTGAACTCACCAATAAGCATTTACAAAACATTGGGTCCATGGGAAATTCTGCCATTTTTCTTCCTGTCTTTGTGAGTTCGCCTTTTGCGTTCAACGCCCCCAAAGCGTACAAAAGTTCTAGGGATTTGACTAAGGTTTGGGAGTTTGGGGGATCCATGAAGTCAAAATGAACCAAGTCGGTGATTCCCATCGACAAGAGTAGCAACACAACAGTACTTAAGTTGACCCTCAAGATTTCAGGAGTTGGATTGGGCTGTAATTCATTATAAAATGACCATTTCGTGTAAAGTCTGTAGCATTTTCCAGGTCCCACACGTCCTGCTCTACCAGCTCTTTGATCGGCCGAGGCTCTAGAACAAGGGACAGCGACCAAACTTTCCATACCGGTCGATGGATTGAAAACATTCTCTTTGACATATCCTGGATCAATGACATAACGAACACCATCGATGGTAATAGATGTCTCTGCAATGTTCGTAGCCAAAATGACTTTTCTTGAATGTGGAGGAGTGGGCTCGAAAATGCGCTGTTGGAGTTTAGGAGGCATGTTGGCATAGATAGGGGCAACGATCATATTTTTGATCAGATCTCCAAGTTTTTGACATGCATCATTTAATGTTTCTTCCATCGTTTCAATCTCTTCTTGACCGGTTAGGAAAACCAAAATGTCACCAGGTACATCCTCCTTCAAATGAATTTGAAAAACAGTTGTAATGGCCGCTTGAATGTAATTTGCTTCTGGGTTTTTGGTGTAGCAAACATCCACGGGAAATCTTCTCCCAGGAATATTAAAAATGGGTGCTCCGTCAAAATAGTCAGAGAACTTGGACGCATTGATGGTGGCGGAAGCAACGATAAGCTTGAGATCTTTTCTTTCTTTGATAATGTCTTTGAGAAGCGTCAATACTATTTCAGTGGAAACCGTACGTTCGTGGGCTTCATCAATCATTAGTGCGCTGTAGGAGGATAACATTGGATCTGTCATGAGCTCTCGAAGAAGCATACCATCGGTGACGTATTTGATGGCAGTTTTATCCGAGGTAACATCCTCAAACCGAATGCTATAGCCAACTTCTTCACCGAGAACACAACCAACTTCTTCAGCAACTCTGGTGGCCACTGACGTTGCAGCAACTCTTCTAGGCTGAGTACATCCTATTTTTAAAGGAGTGCTGGCTTGAGCCGATCTTGAATACCCTTCTTCGTACAAGTACTGTGGAAGTTGCGTGGTCTTACCAGATCCAGTTTCGCCGACCACAATCAACACTTGGTTTTCGTCAATAGACTTGAGAAATGACTCTCGAAGTTGATATACGGGAAGAGACTTTCTCACCTCAGAAATTTCGTGAGAAGCCGGCTTGAGAGTTTCATTTGCCTCCTGAGGTTCCTCTGCTGTAGGTTCAGTATCGGAGAAGTCAACAAACTGCGACTCGTCAAACACAAAGTCGTATTCCGGTTGATTCGAGAGCTGGATCTTATCTGGATTGGAGGAAACAATCGCCTGGGCCTTTTTAAGCTGTTCGATTTCCCAATGGTTTTCGAACTTGTGTTTCTTTTGCTCCAGTCCAGCGTCGTCGTGATACTTGTTACTGAGCAAATCACGCTTCCGCCTATTATCGATGGCACCTGCGGCGGTGAAGTATTCATCAGGAATTTCAAACTCCGCATCTGGCTTCTTTTCACTCTCTCGAATCAACTCCAACAACCGCTTCTTATCTTGTAGCTGTTGCGCTTCTTTTGGCGATATGTCGGGCCGCAGTTGCAACAGGTCAATATCGGCCTGAAGCGTGGCCACCGCAGTCTTGAATTTGTTATGAATGTATTTAATTCGAGATTTCTTTCGGAGGTGATCAACCGTGGCATTGGGTGTTGCTTTCTCGTCGGAGATCGTCTCATAGTCTATTTCATGGTTCTCATGGTTGATTGTAGCGTATGCCGCAGACTCATGTGTTCTCGAGTCTTGATGTGAAGTTGTTAAATGCAGATCAGCGGGGGCAGAAGAAACCAAAGCCAGCTCTTCAAATGGATCAGGATCCCTTTTCCGCGAGTAACCTTTTCCCTTCTGGATATTTGACATGTGGAGTAGGAGTGTGTTTTGATATCATCGCGGCATCAGGGCCTATATGGGCCGCGCGATCGAGATAAACCTCCTTGGCATCACCCACCATGTCTACTATTTCTCATAGGAAAAAGGGGGGAAGATACTCTCGCATTGCGCCCAGTGACGATGAAAGCTCATCGTTTTTCACGCCCAGCCCTATGATGGCCTCCAAAGATGGCTACTCAGTGTCGCAGTTGGATCTTCAGAACTCCTTGACCATCAGAAACGAGCCTACGTACATTCCGCCTTGGACTGAGCCGTACGTGATTGGCATTGCTGGTTTCTCTGGGTCGGGAAAGACATCTGTGTCTCAGCGGATTATCCAGGAGCTCAACCAGCCATGGACCGTTCTTTTGCTGTTTGACAATTTTTACCGGCCGTTGACGCCAGACCAGACCAGGCTCGCCCACCAGGGCAACTACGATTTCGACACACCAAACTCGATCGATATTGATTTTGCGGTTGAAGTTCTTTCCTCGTTGAAGCAGGGAAAAAAGACTGAGATCCCAGTGTATTCGTTTACTGAACACAAGAGAACAGACAAGAAAATCACCATCTACGGTGCTACTGTCATCATCATCGAGGGCATTTATGCCTTGTACGACCAGAGGCTTATGGACTTGATGGACATAAAGGTGTTTGTTGATACCGAATTAGACTTGTGCCTCACGAGAAGACTCACGCGGGACATTTTATTCAGAGGCCGGGATATTGAAGGGGTTCTTCAGCAATGGGAGCGCTTCGTCAAACCCAGCGCTGTCCATAGCGTAGCACCTACCATGCAGAATGCAGATCTTGTGATTCCTCGGGGACTCGACAATTCCATTGCCATTGATTTAATGATCAAGCACATTCAGAAACAGTTGACGTTGAAGAGTGAGTTGCATCTTAAGAGACTCCAGGCTTTGGGTCTCAACAAAAGGAAAGACATCTACACTCTTTCTAACTTGAAGCTACTACCGAGAAACAACCACACTGCGGGAATACACTCTATTCTTCTTGACAGCCGTACCGAGCGCTCGGATTTCATCTTTTACTTTGACAGAATTGCCACGCTCCTAATAGAACTAGCCCTCGAACAGCTCACATCTTTCGAAAAGTTAACCGTTACTTGCTCCAAAGGATACATCTACGATGGACTTACGCCAAGCCAGGATATGGCTGCCGTGAGTATCATCCGGTCCGGTGACTGCTTTATGAACTCGCTTCGCAAGACTTTTCCCGACATTCCAATCGGCAAGCTCTTGATTCAAAGTGATTCCTTAACTGGAGAACCACAGTTGCATATGGATGCGTTGCCGCATATGGCGCCAAATTCACAGTTTTTCTTGTTTGATGCTCAGACCATCAGTGGTGCTGCGGCGATCATGGCGATCAAAGTATTGCTCGACCATAAGGTGGAGGAGAAAGACATTGTCTTGATCACGTACTTGCTGACAGAAATCGGATTGCGTCGTATCTTCCAGGTGTTTCCTAAGGTTACGGTCGTGGTGGGTAAGCTAAGCAACATGGAGGAAGTCAGGTCAGAATTCAACGGCGAAGGATTCAAGGACAACCACTGGATGTTCCGCAACAGATTCATTGACTCATTGTACTTTGGAACGGCTGATTACTAGAAATGAAACCGGAAACCATTTATTTGATCGCACATATATACACTAATAATACTTTAATGAGTCGACAGTTCCTCAGACTCGTTCACATCGGTAGGGTGTTGGGGTAAAAGAAACCGTAGCGCGACCGAGTTGCGGCGGTGGTGATTTCTTTCTTCAGGGCATTCCTGGGTCTTGGATGGATCAAAGTTGTAATGATTGAAGGTGTTCAAGTCGCATATAGCATAGTTCCGGGCATATATGGCACTATCACTATTAACCCTAGGGTGTACGGGCGGTGGAATTTGGGGGAAGGTAGTAGGGGTGACATTGTCAACGAGAAAAGCCGAGCGTGGCTCCTGATATATTTCATTTCCAGTGGAAGAGTCTGCCTCTTTCTCCACCGCTATGGAGAAGCGTCTAGGAGTCTGTACGGACATATTGCAGGGTAAGCGAAAAACAAGATTCTCAAACCCAGTAGAGGAACTATTTAAGCAACGCAGAAAAGAAGGTGGACAAGGCGAGCACAGTGCAAAATTAAAGTCAATATGTGACAAAAAAACAGGCCCAGAGAGCTCTTGTGGAATGCCTTGCTTTTAAAGGTTAACGTGCCCAGCATTGTTGCATGTATGGTGCCCCTGGTGAAAGATTGCCTTACCTGTACCGCGGCTGAAACTGCGCGGACTGCGATCTACCTGTATCTCCATGGAAAACATGGGGTGATTAGAAGAGGTGTTTTTTAGGAATGACCACTGAGTCTCCGTTTGCCCGAAAGTGCAAAGCACCAGCGGTTCGATAAACCTTGACTGGCAACGTATCGATTGAAGACCGAAGATGGTTATGATAGTGTGACCAGTGGCATTTGGGGAAGGGAGAATGCAGTCTGGTCGCATTTTTCACTCTCCACTGCGCGAGAGGGGAGTGACAAAAGAAAGAATAGGCGAGCAATCCAAAGAGTATTTGAGAAGATGTCGAATGCAGAAGGAAGACAAAAAAATCCATCCGACAACGGCGACAATTTCTCTCCATGAACGCTGGTGGCCACAGTCCGTGATCACGACAGAAGTTCCCCTGTCGCATTCTCGATTCGCGGAGACTGGAACCTTTCGCTGCAGATGATTTCTTTTCGTGTTTCGCAGAGAACCCCAGTATGCGATGTACCGGCATTCAAGACGCTGAAACGAGTTTCGCTGTCTTACTTCTGCTGTCTTCCACTTGCAACCACGCAGTTCCTATTTTTAAATATCTCCTGGAATCCAAAACCTTTGTTTTGTGGTTGTTAAGAGCAGTGCAGCGCACCAGAAAATACAAAATACGCACTGTATCCAGTGACGACTCACCCAGTAACTAGATAACATTACGGGTCATGGTTCCTACCAATTTGGTTTCTTGAACAAAACTGCACGATTGGCAACCAAAAGGAAAATCAATATCATCACTAGCGTAGTACATCGTACGTGTGCTCAGCCCGCTAATGGCTCGGATGTAAAGGTCCTACGTTTGCACGAGTCACCCGTCCGTTTCACCCACGCACTCTCAACATACGCAATAGATTGTGACCAGGTCACGTAGCACATAGAGTGCCTATACTGATGGGGCAATGGCAGCTGTGCACGGCAGAGAGAAATTGGTTTGTGCCGAATTCCGTGTTATATTGCCTAAGTGAATTAATGCGGGGTGACAGATGACACTCGTGACTGCCACTCTGGGCCCATGTCCACAATTTGGGAAATCGGTAGATAAAAATGATTAGCGAGTGACGGGGAAATATCGTGTTCAGAGCGTGAGGGAAGACCAATTGATGCCCAGCCTAGGACCTGGCGACATCGTCGTTATACCAACGTACATTCCGGATACGGAAACAGGCGCACTTTGCCGTGGAAAAACCGAAGCGTAATGCGGCGAAGGCAGCTTGAGCACAGTAAGTGGAACAAACGAAACGACAAAGGCCAATCGGTAACAAGAATCCGAAAGATATCGTAGAGGCAAGTGCTCGAGAACAGAAATTGTCGGCCTTGTGATTTTCAACCACCGAACGGCGTCCGCAGTGACTCCAAGCAGTGACTCCAATCAATTTACACCGAGCTGCGACTACGGTAGTTAAGTACCGAACAGCGTTTTACCCACCCCTCGGCCAGAACTGTTCATGATTTATAATAAGAGGGGAAATATGGTTATCTTGAATGATGTCCGCACAGAAGCAGTTCTCCGCTAATTACCGGAGCCGACGACCTAATCGTGTCATTATCCACAATGGTGCGGTGGTACTCCGCTTTTACCCAAATGTGGTCGAGGCCGGTACGCGTCTGCAGTACCCATCACCCAGCTTCAAGTGCTTATCTACTGCCTCAGAGAAGCGCGAAAAACTCATCCGGGTAAATTTCCATATCAGTAACCATGTCCACCATGAGTTCGATCAGCCTTTGCTCACGGGCGCTCATTGCAAGAAGATTGCTCTCGGGATTCAAGCCTGCTCCCCCTCTTACCACTGCCGACTTGAACGGGTCAACTCTTGAAGCAAAATATGCCGTCAGAGGAAAGATTCCCATTCGTGCTGACGAGTTGAGATCCAAAATCGACCTGAACCCACAAGGCCATGGCTTGCCATACGATCGTATTATCAGCGCCAACATTGGAAATCCTCAACAATTGGACCAGAAGCCATTGTCTTGGTACAGACAGGTGTTGTCGTTGATGCAATACCCCACCTTGATCTCCAAGGTCAGCTTGTTGGAAGAGTCCGTCGCCAACGACTTGTATGCCCCCGATGTTCTCGAGAGAGCCCGTACTTTGTTGAAGACCATCGGCTCTGTGGGCGCCTACTCCAGTTCTCAAGGTGACATCACTGTGAGAAAGTCTGTGGCTAACTTCATTGCCAAGCGTGATGGCTACCCTGCTGATCCAAGCAATATTTTCTTGACCAGTGGTGCTTCTTCTGCTGTGCTGTACTTGATCCAGGTTTTGTCTTCCAGCAGCAACGCCGGTTTCTTGATTCCCATCCCCCAATACCCATTGTACACTGCTTCCATTGCGTTGAACAACGCTCAACCCATCGGCTACTTCTTGGACGAGAACAACCACTGGTCTACTGACCCATCTCAAATTCGTGAATTGATCTTGAAAAACAAGCTTAAGGGCGTTGACCTCAAGGCGTTGGTGGTCATTAACCCAGGTAACCCTACAGGTTCTATTTTGACCGAGGCTGACATTGAAGATATTATTGACATTGCTGCCGAATACGGCCTTGTGTTGATTGCTGATGAAGTGTACCAGGAGAATGTTTTCGAAGGTGAGTTTGTTTCGATGAAGAAGGTTCTTTCTAAGATGTTGGAGCAAGACCCAGAAACCTACAAGAACGTGCAACTCGCATCTTTGCACTCCACGTCCAAGGGTGTTAGTGGTGAGTGCGGCCAGAGAGGTGGATACATGGAATTGGTTGGTTTCCCCCAAGAAGTGAGAGATATTATCTTCAAGTTGGCTTCTATTAACCTTTGTCCGGTTGTGTCTGGCCAGGCCCTTGTGGAATTGATGATCAACCCACCTAAGAAGGGCGACCCATCGTACGAATTGTACCAAAAAGAAACCAGCGCTATTCACAAGGATTTGATGGCAAGAGCCACTCTTTTGTATCAATCTTTCTGCAAGATGGAGGACGTCAAGTGCCAAAAGCCACAGGGTGCCATGTACCTCTTCCCATCGTTTATGTTCACCAAGGAGACTTACCCAAGGTTGTTCAAAGAAGCTGAATCATCGAACTTGACCCCCGATGAGTTCTACTGCACGGAATTGTTGGAAAAGACCGGTATTTGTTGTGTTCCAGGTAACGGTTTTGGTCAAGTGCCAGGTACTTACCACTTGAGAACCACTTTCTTGGCTCCAGGTACGGAATGGATTGAAAAATGGTCAAAGTTCCACGCTGAATTCGTTCGCGAGTACAAAAAATAGCATCGTTTCTCGTGATCTACGAGGCACGGTAGTGGTGACAATATATTTATTTCGAAAAGTATTTTAGTAGTCGAAGCACGTCTAGTCTGACTTGGTCTTCTTCACAGTAGCAAATTGACCAAGCGTACAGGTCGCAGCAATAGTCAACCAGGCGGGGAGCCAACCCAAGGATATAACAAACCATGTCCAGCATTGCATATCTCTCCAGGCTGACAACAAACCAAACATCAAGGAGGTGATGTTCTCGAACTTCCCATCCAGGAGTGCATAACCCAATGTTGCAATACCGGTTAAAGGAGAGGATGCCGCAAGACAAAGGGAGATCTTTGCTCTAGCTCTCGTAGTTGATTCATTTTGTTGTATGCTCAGTTTAATTAACGGTGGAATAAATGTTAACGGGAAGGCGCAAATACCGAGACATAAAGCCAACGCGAAATGGACAATAAGCAAACTCACAATAAGCATAGAGATGAAGTATAATGAAAATGCGAGAAGCAGATATGACATGGTTTGTGAAAGCCTTCCCTGAAATTTGCTCGTTGCCAATGGCACAAATGATAATGCAGTGGATGCAAAAAATAAAATTGCGGTAAGAATGGAAACCTGATCAGGCAAGTAGAGGACAAACTGAGTAAGAGAGACACCCACAATTAAACAGACAAATTCAACCGCACTGAAAGTCGTCAAGACAAGACCAATATTTTCCACGTATTGTCTCAGCGAAGCCCCGATTGCCAAACTGTAAATAGAACTGACAGCAAAGGCAGCAGCTAAAAGCACAGCCGAAGGCAAGTACGTTCCGATGGAAACAAAATTGAGTGGAGTGAGCATGAGATAGAAGAAGAAAGACTGATGGAATTTCTCAAGCAAGTTGTTCACTGCTCTAAATGTCGAGTCCACAACACGTCCGAATTGAGTGATATCGGGCCCACCGGTTCCTACAGCCCGAATTGTGACTGCTTGAATCTGCCATCCGGAGAAACTTTCGCATCCAGATCCTTTGGGGCTTAATCCAGTGACAGTGAGATTCAAGATTCCTCGAAGCAAAGTCCGCAACCTGGTGTAGTAGTTGTTTGTGTCAAGCTCTTCGACTGGGGTGTCTTGAATGCTCACCTTGATGTTCTCGTTCCGACAAATAGTGGTAATAGTGTTGATAACATCCAAATTTGGCAATTGGCCATTGAGGCCTTCGTAGAAGAGCTCAAGGTGGTCAAAGTTATCGTTAGCCAATGGATACTCCAACACAATCGCAGCCTCGATCGAACCCGGAGTATCATCTAAATTGGTGTGGTAAGCTTCAACCCAATTTCTAAGAACGGTATGACCATTCTTAGGAAACACAAAAATGATATTTTTTTGCCAGATGGACATTCTGCTGAAATAACGAGCCAAAGCCGCTGCAAGGGACATTCCCCCAATGTTAGACTCGTTTTCCGAGGTAAAATAGGGCACAACAAGAGCAAGAGATTCCGTATTATCACCACGAGACGCGTGCATAACACCATACATCGTTTCCTGTTGGGTTTGTGGGTCCATGTGGTAGTGGATCTTCAATCCCACTTCCTCAAGCCATGATTCTAACGCAGGATTTGACTGGGAAAAGTCCTCAAAGTTCCATTTGGAAACCTCCATTCGGTATCCACGAACAATGTTCCACTCACTTTCTCTGAAATACGAAATGACTTGGCCAGGCATCAATGCATTTTCGGAAATATAAGTATTTCTGTATTGGCCATCCATAGGCAACACTAGAAGCCAGGAAAAACTGGCAATGGCAAAGAGAAAAGACACAAAGGGTAGTGCTCGGATAATCTTAGGCAAAAGCCCAAGTTTATGAACAGCACGTAGAACGGTTTCTGCTAATGCCATTGTGCTCTTAGTTCCAACGTATACTGGCCACAATTCCTACAATTGACGTGGGTTGAGATGTACGGGTGTTTATGCTAACCGTGTCACCGGATTAGCCGAATCGTGATTTTTCTTAAAGTGAAAGAATCAGGAGTTTCATCCCATACAGTTCATCTTCACCATTTAATCTGTAACTGGTGAAAATTTGCAAAAAGCCAGAACTCGGACGTGGCTCTGCTCCACAAACAAACCAGGCCAGTATACACTACCACCAAAGTGCCTTCTTCTTATGTCTAAAGTGGCCAAGTCCTATCGTGAACTATGTCGAAATGTTGGCAGACTCCCTTTGGATAATAAAAGCTTGAGTATTCTCAGGCAGAAAGTTCGTGATGAATTTCGTTCCGGAAAAGACGTTCACAGGTTTGCGGGCGTGAACCCCAAACCATTCCATTCATTTCTTTCCCTCATGAATGATATCCTAATGTTCAGAAAGTACAAACGGGTAGCAGATCTTCTAGATGTGATTTACAAGCCAAATCATAACCTACCTGAATGGATCACTGAATTCTGCTCCTATAAGTATTCAATGTGGAAGGATACATGGCCGCAGATTCACCTCTTGAACGAATTTGGAAATGAAAAAAGTAAAACTATTTATAAGGAACAGCTAAAGGCAATGGAGCCAAAAACCGAGTTTTTGTTAATGGAAGAATTGAATCTCACTTTGCCTAAAAATGAAACGATTTTGACCCCTCTACTGATGCTGAGTGAAGAATCGGATAAGAAAACTGACCTTTTGGGGAGAGTGCAAAAGTTACATTCTTTTATTTTCGAAAACGCTGATATATTGCTGGATTTGAAGGTACTTCCTTTAGAGGTCTACTACGAACCTACCCGATTAGGGCTACCTCTCAGTGTGGCAGCTAGAGAGAATAAACTTAAGAAAAAGTTGAACTATATAAAGACTCTCGTGCGGTCTTTTCGGCCGCTTGAAGAAGAGAGTATAATTCATCTTATTAACGTCAGCTCAGCAAACGATATGGGCTTTGAGACTTCGATCAACCCAAATTTCTACCGATTCATGCTTCGCCACAATAAAGGCAAGCTGGAGAACACTTCTCCATTCGAAAAAAAATACGTTTGGCAAAAGACGTTAATTCCTGACGCAAGAAACATAAGATCTTACTACAAACAATATGCTATGAAACAGTTTTACATTGATAACGCAGGTGATTACCGCGTTAGTCCCGCAAAGAATTATTATGACTAATTACACATTGAATACTACATACTGCTTCTTTGAAGCGTCCAAAACATACCCAAGAATACGAGACACCTCGTCCACTCCACTGATAGACATGTATAATGGCTCTTTGATAAAGGTTGAATCATCGAAACTCATGCTTCTGGTCAACTGAACCTTCTTTGTCTCGAAGTTGACATCATTTAGTTCGAGCTTAAAGGTTGAATTCGGGTTTTTAAAGAGAACCAACACTTTATTTTCATCAATGATTTCGTGAGAAATTATCTCTTCCCCTAATTGAAGTTCGACCTTTTCCTGATTGGAACCCTCAACACGAATAATCGAGAGCTTCGAATCTTTCACGCATGTAATGATCGAGATATCATCAAAAAGTTTCATGTTGCAATTGGTAGATCCTGTCTCGGCGTTTACAACAACAGATTCTTTGAAGTTGACTTTCTCGGTCAAATTGGTCTGTAACCCTTTCAAAAGGTGTCCATTTATCAGTTCGAGCAAATTGTTAATATCCAGCAGAAGATCGATTTCTTGTTCTTTCTTTGTAAGAACCTCGTTGTTGGTCGTATCAATCGGTAAGAACGATAAAAATGCCGGTGCGAGTAAATTCATCTCAATGTAATCAATTATCTCCGATGCTTTGAAATCCATGGTAGGGTGCAGAGAAAAAAATGAATTGGGATCAGAATCTTCTTTGGCAAGTTTTCCGATCACCTCCACTTTGAGCCAGTTTAAGGTTTTGTTAAATCCTTCCAGGTCATCGCTTAGATTCCAAATAAAGTCGTAGAACTTTTTGATAAGTCCTTGAGAATAGTCAAGCGCATTAGTGATTGCCTCGAGTGAAATACCAAAGGAGAGAGAACTAACAGCTATTTCAGCTTTTATCACGCCTTCTAGATCACTTAATATCACAATCAACTTCTCGAGAGCCAAAATTATTTGGGTAAACAGCGTTTTCCGTGCATGATCGAAAGCACCATTACCCACTGATGAAATTTTTAGTAGTCCTCTCTCACCAAACTGATTGAGCCAAAAGTCTTTCAAATCCACTGGAATGAGGCCAGATAGTAGCATATACATGAACGAATCTATTATTTTCTCTTCCACTTCATTCGGATAGGGAAAATTTGTGGTTAAGTCAACATTTGTGTATAGAGAATCCTTTAAGTTACCCAAATGACGATCAAAGAGGGAAATAAACTCTTGCGCCTCTTTCACTATATTTTGGAATTGTTCACTAATATGATTCGTAATAGATATAAGCTTGGCACTCCATCGTATAATAGTAATAAAACGCATTCTTTCACCAGATCCCAACACGTTCAATTGAAGCTCTCGAAGAATCAATTGACCATTATCGTCTTCGATGAGAAGCTTATGGCAAAACAAATCATCGACAACTCCATGTGTCAAAACTTTCCAATTATCCGGTAGCTCAATATCAGGCACGGTAAATAAATTATCAAATATTATAGACATTAAAGCATTGGAATTGACCACTATCAAGCAGTCTATTAGTGATTGGTTTTCATTAGTACTTGTCACTGGCTGTATTTTGGTTGAGGGTGTCTTGGTCTCTGTTACCGTGGTATCCATTTCGTTTGCGAGCTTAGGCATATTTGATAATGTATCTACCTTGAATAGCTGTAGATACTTCGAGTCAAAACTTCTTGATGAGGGAGAAATATTGACAGAACACCAGTTGGTCAAGGTTATGGGTAGTATCGCACTAGTGGTGAATGTGTTGATGAGAGTACCATTGTTGGAATCATAAACTTTGACAAAATTATCAGTACCAGAAACGGCAAAGAACTTTCCACTGTGATTCCAAACGAGATGAAGCACCTCGCATCGGTTGTTAATGGAATAAACACGCTCACCATTAACGCGAAACACCCAGATTGAGGTTTTGTTCATGGAAACGGCAAAAAGATCCATTGTCGGACATAAAGAAAAGATTTTCCCATCTGGAAATCCCACAAAAGTGTTCGAGGCTATGATATTAAAATCCTCATGATGGAGTGTTGACATTAGGAGATTATACTGAATCTCGGTGTTTGTGCTTCGATTTGAAATGATGAGAAGCTTGTATACATCACAGGACTACAAAAGGCTAACTTTTAGCAGCAAATTGATCTATTGTACTATGAGAAGGAAAAAAAAAAAAAAAAGAAAAATCATCGCTCAATTTAACCCGAGAATATATAATAGTACAGAAAAGGCGTTGCGTCGTTAATTGGACTTCTTCTTAAAGCGCAAAGAAAAGGTGCGGCCAAAAAGCTTCTTACCCTCAGGTGTGTTGGGCGATTTGGCTTTCGATGTAGGAAGGTCGTCCACTGAGTCAGTAAGCAGATGTTTCAGCAATCCCGGACCTAAAGAAGTTGGTGTAAGAGGAGAAGTGGGTATACCTGAACTCAAATTCTCCTGGCTATTGAGAGTCAGCGAAGAACGGAAATATTCAAAGAAACTCTTCCTCTTATTGCGCTTGGATGCAAGAGATTCCAGTTCTTGTAAGTCTAACTCGCCATTTGGCGAAGAGAAATATTCTGTTGCTCCGGTTTGTGATTGCTTGCTGGGTCCTGGGACTGTGGGTATAATGTTGTAGTTGTCCGTTTGATGTTTTTCTTTCACAGGGATACTGAAGTAGTTATCAATACCAAGGTTCTCTGAAGATGCAAACTTATCATTGCTTTTGGCACTGAGAAAAGACATTCTCTTTGGGCGATTCGCGGGAATATTGTAGTTATCCCAGAACACTGATAGTCTATTTGAGATCGACGCCTTGCGTCTAGTGTCATTGTTCGCTTTTGGAGACGATCCATGGCATGATGAATATATGGTGAGTGGTGAAGCAGCGATAGATGCATTTGGAGAAAGAGACATCTCATCGTGGTCTAATGTATGAAGTCCACCAATAATTTTCTCGTAGCAGGCAAATCTATCAACAAACGCATCGAATTTCTCGACCAAGACAGTCAAGATACTTCTGAACTTTTGCAAGTCGTCTATGTTGGCGTTGTGGAAGAGATATGGCTGGAAGATGATTGACAGGTTTGAAACAGACATTTTTGTTAGCTCCTGATGGAATGAGAGACGTTTCATGATGGATAGCCAGTATATGAAAAACAAATTTTTTGACTCCAAGTTGTTGACCATAATGTACCGAGCAAAAGCATCAACAAAGCCATCTGTGTCAATCGCAGTAAGATCAGCCTCCAGTTCCATCGCTGACAGTAGCGAGTAGGATCCAACGGAAGAGTTTGCACTCTTGAACGACCCCTCGGTGGAGTCCTCGCCTTTGTGGCAGTGTGAGTCGTATTCCCGCAGAATGTCTTTTAGGACTTGTGGGGAGAAGAGGCCATTCATCGAGTCAATGTAATCACGCATGTATTTCTTGACGACACCACACACATCGTGGACGTTTGGCTGCTTTTCCTGTGAGTAAAGCCAGTCGTGGAAAAGCGAGTAGTCTTCCGCCACGTCTTTCATCCGGCGAGCAGACCCGCTTACGCGAAAAATACCTTCAACAAGGCCATTAGCGAAGATGTAGCACATGCACTCGTCCAAAAGAGACGGAACTGCCACGGAAAACCCGCCAACACTGACTTTGGCAGTGCCCATTGATGGCACATTTGGATTGGAGCCAGAAACTCTTAGCGTTGGTTGCCTCATTTAGGGGCAAAAAGATCTGCAGTAGATTGAGTCGCGTTTGTTGAAAGTTAGCGCGATGATATTTTGTGGAGTCGTTTTGACAGTATGACGCGGAACTGTGTCGTGTAGCTTGTGGTGCGCGAAGAACTTGAATGTGGGTGAATATTGAAAAGAGAAGTTTGACGTTGGTGACGAAAACAAAAGGAGGGGGAATAAATCTTGTTCTGCTTCTTTTCGCTAGCGCCACTCCAAGCATCCCGATATGGAAAAAACGAATATGACCAGTGTCATACAGGATGGGGTATTTTTAGGTTTTTATGCACTCTTTACAGCAGCCATGCAGGGTAGTTGATTCTATATACCATCTGCGCTTGAAAAAAAAAAAGATCTAGACACAAGCTTCTGGCCTCGTTTTCAATCGAGGTGCGGTGCCGCTCCATCACTACTCAAGCGTCTAGATAAATTCATGTACTCTATTAAACGTCGAACAAAAATCAGCACGATCAATGATATCATATCCAGACATCATTGCAGGAGATACGTCATGCAACTTGTGACACACAGCCAAGCGAAAAAGAAATGACTGGCGGAGGTGACTACGCCCCGGCCGTGATATTTGCGTGGAGTGGCCTCACAGTAAACAGCCTGACTTTCACTAAAATTAATGTACCTGTACGATTTCATCTTGCGCCGAATTTGGGGTAAAGAAGGACTTGGCATCTTACCAGGGCCGGAGTTAAGTGTGGCGACGCAAAATTCTTGGTTGAGACAGCAACCGATAAGGGCGAAAGCAATAAGGTAGCCGATGAACAGCCTCTCACTTCTCTCTCGCGTACTCCAAAAGCCTCGATATCAGTACGTAAAGTATTTTTAGTTTGGCTCGTGGATAAAAAAAGCCTGCTTTAGAGCAAGGGGAGAAAAGCAGATTGCGTTTCGTCATAGGAGAGGCGCAATCAATTTGCAGGAGTGTGGTTTGTTGCAGTCACTAGAATCAGTTGCGATGATCTGGATTTCAGTTGCTAACATTCTAGCGGCACGCTGTAACAACTCTACAATCATCTAAATTCCGTTCCGCGAGTCGACGCTTAGAGTGTAGCGGTCCCCTATATGGGTTTATGTTTGGTACTGTGTTTGGAGCAAAACGGTCTTCGCTGTGGCTAAAGAAGAACTACATCTCCGCCAACTCAATGTGCTGTATCTTCTGCGCAAGCAAATAAGGAAGCCTAGAACATTAATAGAGCACATATCTGCAATAAGTTCGTCACCACCCGCCGTTGCTGTCCACACTTTGTGCAGTGAATGGTTTCGCGTCACATGCTCGGACACATCCTAGGAGAACCACAATAAAACACATGCAAACAACTCATGTTCCAGATCAGGCTGAGACACGTTGTGCCTCGATTCCGCAGGCATATCTAACCCAAGTTCCACGGGTTCTGCCCGTATCGAACCGAAACCGCTGCATCGCCTATTGTTACGGCAGATCATATGAATGTATGCAGTTCCCTAGCTTGATTCCGTATTAGCACGGCCCACCTGGAATCGGTTCCGCTCGAGCTTTAGTGAACACTGCATTCAAGTAGAAGCATTCACCACTTGCGCCGCTGCATGAAGAGGAGATAAGCACAACCGCCTACGGGCCATCTTTGTCCACCACTCGGTCCCTCTCGTCACGTGAATGTGCCCACATGACTACAGTCACGTGTGTCTCCACCTCGCGCACCATCAAATTTTTCTTTTTCTGTCCTACCGGTAATATCTACCATGTTGGCTGCATCGTTCCAAAGGGCATCCAAGCTTTCTGCCCCGCTTCTACGCGGCTTCTCCACGAGGCAGGTCCTTTATAATGCCGTTCCTGGTTCTCGTCCGTCGCCCAAGGACCATGCAGTGAAGGATCCTAAGATTTTGGCGAAGAGAGCCCAAGCCAAGAAGGCCAAGCAAAAGCAACCAGCTACGACCCATGCGTTGTACATGGAAGTTCCGATGGCCATGCGGTACATGCGTGCGGCGGAAGTTGGCCAACCGGCGAAGAAAACGACTGTGTCTGTACAAATTACCGTTCTTCCAGAAAAAGGTTCCACTCCATTGCAAGGAAAGATTTTCTTCCCCAAGCCCATCAAGGACAACAAGGCTGTTGTGTTCACTCTGAGCGAAGACGTGCGCGCGCAGCTCCATGCTCTTGACGAGAGAATTCTTGTTGGCGGTGCGGAATTGGTTGAGCAAATCCAACTGGGTGCAGTGGATCTTAGTAAGTTCAACCAGTCTTATGCCACGCCCGAAATGGTGGCGTCGCTCCGGCCAATTGCCCGTACTTTGGGTCCTAAGGGATTGATGCCTACAGCCAAGAGGGGTACGGTTGCCGAAAACATTGTGCTGATCATCGAGGAGAATTTCGGTGCGTTCAACTTCAAGCAAAAGAACAATCTTTTGAGTATCCCTGTTGCGCGTTGCGATTTTAGCGACGAAGAGGTGATTCGCAACATCCAAGCGGCGTCGGAAGCGGTTTATGCTAGCCAGCCTCCAGGAACCAAAAAGCCTAACTTGATTGGCCAATGCGCTTTAAGCAGCACCTTGGGTCCTTCGGTTGTGATTGATTTCAAGAACTAGCGCCTCATGTATATATTAAACCAAGTCGGCGAAGTATACGGATCTTGTAACTGCGTGCGTAGGTATGCGAGGGCGATGATAGTGATGAATGTAAGAGTCACGAATGTGGAAGGTGAGATTGACAACTGTGTGACTAGAGTAGTTTGAATTATGAGTGTGATGAGTGACTGGTGGGCGGATAAGTCGCTACTTATTGAAGAGAACAAATGGTAAACTTTTCTGGAATGAGGCTAGCAGGTGAACGACGAGCGGTTGGTTCCAAGTGTTGCTTACTGGTGGTGAGCGGTAAGACATCGCTCACCGAGTGATGGTTCGAGTGGTAATTGACGATAGTTCGTTGAATGGTGCGTTATGGGCTTTTGGGGTGATGCAAGTGAACCGGGGCGGCTCCTCGCCATTCTCGGCACGTGGTAAAGTGGGTAAAATTCGGAAATGGAAACGTACGTCAACTTGCGCTGAAGACCACCGGGAAACTGCTGTGTAGAGGCCTTCACTATGGCCACACAACAGCTATGCATTGGCTCGTGTAAGCACCCCGATTTGCCCACATACCCCGTTGTGAACCTTTTACGGCGTTACGGTTCAAGTTTTGGATCTGCGCCAAGGCGGAGAAGGTCCGCGGCGGATTGTACCCGGACGTAAATTTGCTGGGTGTACAGAGCAAAAGGCGCATTGCGTAGTGTTTGCACAGTGACGCCAGGTTGTACGCACAATAGCAGAACCACATTAGTGCGCATGCACGAGATGAGATATTTTCATGCGTGGTGCCGAAATCCTCGGCGCCTGACCTCTATCACCCTAAGTATGACCATTCCGTACCACACCTAGGTCTTCTTTCAGTCTTGCACTTTTAGTGAGTCGGACCGACGTGCATTAGAAGCGACGCCCCGTTTTTTACACATGAAATTGTATGTATTCTGCTGTACGGACGGCAGACAACGCCAGGTTATTCTCTCGCACAGTTCCAGTTTTATGCATGAACGGGGCACAGAACGCTACTCAGCCGAAGTTGGTCCCACAAGTGTACCTGTAGCACAAGCGTGAGTCTCGGTAAACATTCTCTGCATGGGAACCCTGTTTTTTACATAACGCGGAGCCTAGCACGGCAGGCGGCCTTGGAAAGAAAAGACTTACGTGTGTGTGGGGTGCTGTGGCCGTTGGTACGATCGCCCCAAGGTGCAATAGAGAGCGGAATAACAACTCCGCCATGCGGCGGGATGAGCGCCAAGCTGCAACCGCCGGTGGATTTACGTAGCTTCCGATACGTACCTTTGCAAAGTCTTGATGGCCCCATTGTTGCAGCAGTTATTTTCTGTGACACAATGACTGTCTATTCGAGTGATACCCGCTTGTCAGATTTCATGAATTCACTCGCAGGGTTTGACGCATTCGACGGCTTATGTCACCAGTTCCGCGACTGCTTTCAACGTCGGGAGATTCCCCGAGCCAGGCCTTGCATGGCACCCGTCTACGTGGTGATTGGGATTGAAAACCTGTTCCTCCGGATTGCGAACCATTTGTGTCACTATTTTCCCCCTGTTCTTTACATGTATTTTTGTAAAAGAAATTTTCTTTTTTTCCATTTTACTTTTTTCGGCCCGTACCGCCATCCTCATGTGTTCTCATGATACGCCCGCGTGCCGGACACATGCGCACTCCAGCAGCGTCCTGACTAGAATAGAGCTGTGCGTGATCGCGCTCCGGCACACACTTGCACCTGGCACCCTTTCCACAATCACTGTCGCTTGCTCCATCGACATTATCTTGCTCTGTAAAATACCCCGTCACTGCCACAGAACGTCTCTCTGTACCCTTACCTCCAACCTCCATTTTCCATCTTTCATCCTCCATTCTCCATCTTCCATCCTCCGGTTTCATTCTGCATCCACCGCACTCTCTCTGGTGCCGTTCCCGTTTGTCACCACTTCCCCATTCACGGTGCACCGGCGCCTAACTTTTCCAGACTCCCCCGCTTAATTTTTTCACAACCATCGCCTCTGTCCGTGGGTCCCTATGAGACAGTTCAAACCGTCCAGCTCGTCGCCGTTGGCCGTAGCGCTGGAGTCGGACAAGCGCACTTTGGTGTCGCAGCCACTATCGCCGTCGCCGCTGCCTCCACTCTCTGACGATGACTTATATGACGACACCGGCCGGTCTGAAGAAACTGACGACGACAGCGACCTCGATGCTGCGCGTGCGATTCCGTCCACGCTTCTCAATAAGCTCGTGACCTTTCCCCTCTTCAAAGACGCCCCAAAGTCCTTTCACACCAAGGTCGGCGCCAAGCTCAAGCTTGTGCAATATCATCCGAAAGAATACATCATCAAGGAAGGAGACCCTGCGTTATCTATGTACTGGATCTTGAAGGGCACTGTCAGCGTCACCTCTACCGACGGTGAGTCGGTGTATGCCGAATTAGCTCCAGGCGCCTTCTTTGGCGAGATTGGCATCTTGTTCAACCGCCCGCGCACCGCCACCGTCGTCGCCAGCCAGCGTGTGTTGGTGGGTGTGTTGACCGCAGACTCGCTCAACGGCGTGCTCCGACTGTACCCGTTGATCGAGCGTCGCATCCGCGACGAAGCCCAGGAGCGCTTGGCGATGCAAGAGAAGAAGAACAAGGCAGAAATCCCCATCGTCAAGCCTAGCAAGTCTCCCGCTCCTAATGTGCGCGAGTTGCTGCTCGCCCAGGTGGCGCTGCCGTTGTCCCAACTCGCCCAGGCTGCCCACAAGTCCAGCTCCATGGTCGCATTCACCTCGGCCGACAATGTTGACCAAACAATTTCAATTCAGGGATCCATCAAAACTGTGCCAATTTTCAGAAACCTTCCGTCCCATATCATCCACAAGATGGCTTTGAGTGTAGAGCCTATCACCTTCACTCCGTTCCAGTACGTGTTTCGCAAGGGTGACTCAGGCTCCGACATCTATTTCATCATGAGCGGCGAGGTGGAAGTATTGGACTACTCTGGTGCAGCAGACAACATCGAAAAGGTGCTTGCCCGCTTGAAGTCCGGCTCTTACTTTGGCGAAATGTCGTTTCTCGAATTCATCCAGAGCCACGTCAGCATACCTCGCAGCGCTAGCATAAGAACCGTCACTTCGGTCGAACTCATTGTCATCCGCTCCGACCTGTTAGAACTTGTCTGTGCCGAATATCCCAATGTGGCTGAAGAAATCCGTCAGACCGCTACTGCGAGAAAGAACTCGAACCAGACGGCAGAGTCACTGGCGACCCTGATATCTCTGGTATTTTCTATCGCATACCCCTCTCAAGAGTTTGAAAAACGAATTCCTTCTCCGGTAAAGTCTACTCTTGTATCTGAGCTGCAAGAAGCGCCAGGTAAAACGGGCTCATTTTCCGTCGACGCGGCAGATTTTTCCTCGCGTCAAATTGTGGCGCCCCAGCCATCCATATTCAATCCTTCCTGGGGTTTCTTCAGCTCAGATGAAAGCCGAAAGTCGAGGTCAAGATCCGTCTCTCCTATTGGCACCGTTGATGCAGACCCACAAGCTAAAGTCCCGATCATCCCTAAACCTTCGGATACGCGGAGGCGTAAGTCTATCAGTGATAGCACTTCTCCTGTTCAGCGTTTGCCAGAAGGCCCATTAGACATTTCTGTGCCTCCGTTAAACCCAACAGCTCCGTTGAATACTTTCTTACCTCCAGCAAGCCGCAAACAGCCATTCCAGTATATGCCTCATTCCAAGAGAATTAAGTTAGCGAACTTGGCCGGTCGCAGAAGATCTTCTGTCTTGGTGAGCACTGGTTCTATCCCGGACAAGATTCTTTTGAAGGTATTTGAGTATCTTTCATTGCCTGAACTAATGAAATTGAGAGTCATAAGCAGACGTTGGCGACAGCTCTTGTACGTGGCGCCAAATCTATTCCGGAAATTAGATTTGACTCCGTGGAACACTGTTGTTGACGACAATGCACTTATTTCAATCACTGACTTTGTCGGTGCCCGACCAGAATATATCAACATTTCTAGTTGCTTCCATGTTACCGATGAAGGTTTCAGTTACATGGTTAACGAAATTGGTATGTCAGGTACTATCAAAGTGTTGAAAATGAGATCAACGTGGGAAATAAGCGCAATGGCTATTATGGATTTAACTTCTCGCTCTGTGGGAAGAAATTTGGAGGAGGTTGATTTGTCTAATTGTCGTAAGGTCAATGACAACGTGGTCGAACGTTTGATTGGCTGGGATAACGATGACGGCCAACCTTCTACAGCTGAAGGTGCTTATCGCCACAATGAAGTGGGGTCCAAAAATTTGAAGGTAGTCAATCTTGGCTATTGCAAACATTTAACAGATAATATCATGCACCACATATCTATGCATGCAAACATGAGATTGGAAAGCTTGGATCTCACTCGCTGCACTACAATTACTGATGCGGGCTTTCAGTATTGGTCGTATCGAAGCTTTCCAAATTTAAAGAAGATGTCGTTGAAAGATTGCACGTTTTTGACTGATAAGGCCATCATTTCTTTAGTTAAAGCAGCTCCGAATCTAGAAATTTTGGACTTGAATTTTTGTTGCTCTCTACTGGATGTGTCAGTGGAGGTTATTAGTTTAGGATGCCAAAATTTGAGAGAGTTGGATCTTTCTTTCTGCGGCTCCGCAGTCAGCGACTCTTCGCTCTACACAATGTCGCTTAATTTGACTAAATTGGAGAAATTGGTCGTCAAAGGGTGTGTACGTGTCACCAGAGCTGGAGTTGACGCGCTCTTGAGCGGTTATTCCCCGCTCAATTACATCAACATCAGCCAGTGCAGAAACGCACATGTGTACCCTGGTGGGATTCCAGCACAAACATTGCAGATAAATCCAGCAACAAAGTCTGCTTTTGTCAGTGCCGGCCCTTACCAAAAGATTATCGAGATTGTTATATAATATCTTCTCCTTTGCGCGCCGATGCTATTTCTGGAGTTTTCTTCCATTACATTCCTTACTTCGCTAGAGCCATTAATGATATACATGATCCTCACGATATAAACTATCTTCTCTTCTTCCCTTTACTCTTATCTTCGAAGTCGATAAACGAAATTGGTACCCCCTTCGTCTTCAAGTAATCCACGATAGCGGGTCCATGCGGACCTTGGACCATTACCTCGGTGACATTAGGGTTATGCACTGATGGGTTGATCGCGGTTGAGCCCGAACACAAATTTTTCAAATCTTCAGCCAATTCTTGTGGTCTAATATAAAAGGTCTCGAAGTTCAGAATACTTGTGGTCTTCTTTCTTCCGAGTACATTCTGAGTGAGAATCTTGATTTTTGGTGGTTCACCTTTATGCACCCGGGTTGAGCTGCTGAACAGCTCACCTGGTTTCAAAACACAATAATTGGATGTGAATTTTTTCAAAAATGCATCGAACAACTTGTCCCTCGCAACCATCTCTTCTGTTATTCCGGTAAGCGACGCCAAAGTAGTGTCCAAATCTATCAATTTTGGATTCTTCTTGTTCGGTAAGGAGCAAGCCTTGATATAGTCATTCAAAATGTCTTTCAATTCTTGCTTTGTGTACAACTTTAGGAAGTCTTTATCCACCTTATTGAATATCATTCGTGCTTTGTTGTTTGCTTTGTACAACGAAAGTACAAGCAACTTTTTTTCAAGACTCTTTTTGCTAGGTGTGGGCTCTGATTTTGTCTCTTCCATTGTCTTATGGGGCACGAAGTTAGCCACCACTTCAGGTTTGATCGTAATAGATGTTATAATAACGTCATCACCTTTGCCTTTAAGTGTCACGTAATTCATTTTTTCTAAAGCTTTCAAAAATTTTGCGGTCTTTTTCCACGACGATTTTTTGATATTGCAGTACTTGGTATCCATGCGGGGAAAGTTCTTAAGAACATGGTCTGACATGAACTTCGAAGCAGACACGGGAAAATCCATCTTACTCTTCTTCACTGATTGAATAAATGCTCTGACAAAAAAATTGTCAATATCATCCACGGTCAATGTCGAATCTTCTTCCGTCTCATGACTCTCTTCTACAACCGAGGTGTTTTCTTGATGTTCCTGCTCGTCATTGTCCACAATAGCTAAGTGTGCAATGTCTATGTTTTCGTGAATAGCGGATGTGTTTCCCGGTTTAATATTGTTGACCTTCAAAGGAATATCCGTTTCATGATCATAAAGTTTAAAAAGCTCATCGTCAAGAGAGTGAATTATCGTGACTGCGGTTCCACGTCTATCGACGACATCGTCATACTGAGTCATGTCGAGAGAACAGTGGCCAATAGCTTTAATCACAGTTGGAGTCTTGTAGCATGCAACTCCTACCAAGGCACCCTTTGTGGCTCTAGGATCGAAAGGTGGGATACATCCAGGCAACATCAAATTTGCAAAGTTGAGCAACCTCTCAATTGTAGGTTCGTTGGTCAAGATAATTGGAAGGACATATGCGGATTTCCATAGCGTGTAGATAGTTGGATATAAAGGATGATCTCTGGGCTTAAACCACAAAGGCTTTTCATCGGCGTCAAAGTAAATGGATCCCTTTTGTCCTTGGATGCTCTGGTATGACGCTTGCTTGATGCTAGCAGGAAGTAGTTCTAGTTCATCTTCCTTCGACAAATTTTCTTTTTCGATATCATAGTCTTTACAGATAGAGGCTAGAAGGTGCCTTCTTTCGGACGACTTAATGTTTGCTGACGGTTTAGGTTGAGGATTTTTTTTAAACATGTAAGGACTGATGGTTGAGATCAACGAAGTAGTTGCGCGACAGACTTAAGTGAGCGAAGCTCGGGCACGATTCTTTTTTTTTTTTTTCTTTCACTCGTTGTGCTACTATTATCCATGTTACTAGGCAGTTTCTTTCTCCTGGTGTTGAAAATTAGTGGTTAATCTAGTTGAATGCTCAGTCGGTGTAAAAATCGCCAGTCTGTACTCCACCAGGAAATTGACGTGAACAATTCATAACTTTTCTGCAGTTTTTTCAAAATTTTTCACAAAACAGAATTTTGCGTAAACGAAAGAAGCATACTACATTTGACTCAGTCAATGATGTGATCAAGATTATTCCGCCTTTGCAAAAATACACTTTTCTTTATATGTATGTTTTCTTGTCCTTTCAGTTGTCTACGCGGTGATCAATTATGGACTCAGCAAATAGCTCTTATTTCCGCGCGCCTTTTATTATTATATACGACATTAAGGACATTAGTGACATGGGTGCCTCAAATGAAGTCAGCTTCATTACCAGGTCGAGGCGTAATATAGTATTTGGTACTTTAATTTTCATCTTGACGTTAGGTCTTCCCTTGTTCCTATACACCACTCTGATTCACCGTGCTCAGCTACCAATCGATGAAATTGTGGCCAACACAGCAGCTTTGAAAGATAAGGTAAGATTCGAAATACCTATCTATGTTGAAATTGACACGTCTTTTTCACAACTCCTTGATGTTTGGCAGAAGCAAATCGACTTGTTGAACCTGAAAGAAGGGTTGAGCAAGAACTGGGCTCTTCAGCTAAAAAATGATGGCAGTTCGATTCCAGAAGACTTTTATTCGATGAGTATCGATATCAAGACGGGAACAGTCAATTCCTACGAGGTTTCTTCCTCCTCCAAAGCCATAAAGATTACTTTGAATTCCAGTGACTCCGGCCTGGAGTTCGTTCCGGAGGTGTTATTGAATAGCATATTCGGAGACGAAAGAAGAGAAATCCGGTCAATTTTGAACGGAGAAAAAAGAGATCACAAGTCGGATATTGTCTTCCCTTATTCCAATACATATAATGTCGTGTTCAACTTTTTCGTTGAGAATGGAAGACCTGTCGCGTGGGATATCGAGGAAGCGGTTGAAGCTATGTCTCCCGTCTTTGAAGCTCTCAAAAGCTATGCAAATTTCAAGGTCAGCACTCAGATTCAATACTACTCGAAATTAAGAAGTGTCCCTCATTTCGATGAAAATTTGAAAGAATACATCCTCAAGAATGACGAATTATCGACTTTTATCAACTTTGGTGATTGGAATTTGAACACACATGACATCAATCCGTCCATCAACTTTATTTTGTATTTCCCAAAAAGTAACTATGAGAAGATTCCTCTCGTTATTGAAGATTCCACGACAAATTCGTTCCTTATTCCACAATGGGGTGGCGTTCATATCTTCAACAGCGATATGCCTATTTTGGAGGATACAGTCTTTACATTGAGTACTCTGAGATTGCAGCCAGTTTTTGAAATCTTCACTTCGCAACTTTTTGAGTTGATCGGTGTTCCCAAACATCCAGAATCCCCTTGGATACGGATTGATTCGTTGAATAGAATCACGACATTGAAGAATTTGAAAAGGTCCTTGGAAAATTTATCTTCTTTGATCAAATTGTCGAATTCTTTGAATGAGATCTCTATCCCAGAGTCAACTAAATTGCACGTGGAACACGCATTGAGATACTACAACCAATCCATTGAGAGTTTAAACAAGTCGAACTTTGATAGTGCCACTGCATTTGCCAGTAAAAGTGTTGAGAGCTCGGATAAGGCATTTTTTGAGAAAGAAATGGTTCAGCAAGCATATTTCCCAAGTGAGCATAAACTTGCCGTGTATCTGCCCTTATTGGGTCCATTGTGCTCTATTGTACTTATTGGCTTCCTTAAAGTCTTGAAAGACAGGAAATCAAAAGTACAAAGCGAGCACGAGCAACAAAAAAAAGAAGAATGAAAATTTTCATCTATTAAATAAAATATATAAAGCAACAAGAGAAGGAAAATTTATGCGTACTTGAACTGATCACTATTAAGAATGCAATTTTGAGATTTCAAAACATCGATGTATTCTCTCCAAAGTGGATCGGCTTGGTATAAGCACTCCATGTCTCCCACCAAAATAAGGCCATATCTTGCTCTGGTAAGGGCGACATTCATTCTTCGGGCATCATTCAAGAACCCAATCTTGTTCTGTTCGTTGGACCTTACACAAGACATTACCATAAAATCCTTTTCTCTACCCTGGAAAGCATCAATAGAAGCTATCATGATATCAGAAACCATATGAATCGTAACCGGCTTCGAATCATTGAATATGTCATCTCTGTCAACTTCGATTTGAAGTTCAGCTTTCTCTGGGTTAATCAATTCATTCTTTACTAAAGTTGAAGAAATCAAATCCCTTTGTCCTCTATAGGGCGTAATGACACCAATTTCACTTCTTTGAACACCCTTTTCATAAATTAAATTAGTGAGAACGTTTTCAACGTAATTAACCTCTCTCTTATTTGCATAAGTCAACCCATTATCCTCTCTGAAGCGGGCCCTAACCATACTTTCAGGAGATTTTCCACGTGTATCCCAAAATAGGACGGGGTTAGCAGGAATTCCGGTTTTAGCTCGGTCTTCTGCTGTTATTCCATCTTTTAACAATCCATCGTAAAATTTTCTTCTGGGAAATTCACTTATGGCTGGATGCATACGATACTGGGTATCGAGCATATGAGGAGTCTTGTATGTTCCACTTATAATGATTCTTTCAAACAAAGAAAGCGACAAGTTTGGGACTTGACTAAAACTACTCAATTGCTTTTGATCTCCAACAAACACAAATTTCTCAACCCCTGGCATCGAGAGAGGAATCAAAGTTGTTGGTTCTGATGATTGAGTCGCTTCATCCATAATGACCACGGGCATCTTCTGCACTGGTTTGAGCTGATTTCCACCAGCCACAACAGTTGTCGTGAAGATTACCCGAGCCAGACCAATAATAGTATTAGTATAGTCAATCTGAGCCGATAAGAGCTTTTTGTATTGAGATTGACTAATGGTTGAGCCCGGTCTCCTCATTTCTCTTATAGTATCCTGGAAATGTAAAGGCAATCCATCAAAGACTTTGTGATGCAAACAAATTGACGACAATGGATGTTCTCTATTGTATTCCGGCTCTTTTTCGTTAGACACTATCCGCAATATTGATTTTCCATGCTTGGCCATTAATTTTTCAGCAATATTGTCAATCGCTATATTAGAAGCAGCAACCACAAGAATTGGAAACGTGTTTAAGTTTTCTAATAATTGAAGAATGATTTCATAGATCGTAGACGTTTTACCCGTTCCTGGAGGACCTTGGAGAACAGTAATGGAGTTATTCAAAACGGATTGAATGGCGATCTTCTGGGACTCATTGAAAGTATCCTTGGTGAACTTCAAGAAATTTTTAAACACAATTTGCTTGATTGGCTTTTTCCCCAAAATCATATCGATGAATTTAGGGTTATTAATTCTCGACATAGCCAAGAACACCCTGCTGACCGGAATAGATGCGGGCATAATTTTCAACAAATCAGCGTTCACAGACAATGGTAATGGCATATTATTCCAGCTGTAAAGCTCAACCATGACCTCAAGAATAGATTTTGAAGATGGTGATGGCTTTCCACGCCCCTTTTTGGAACCTTTTTTACCTTTTGCTCCCCCCAAATCACATAACACAATATTGCCGTACCAGACGATGTTGTCATTCAAAATCAAAAACACGCCTTGATTAACAGAAAAGGGCAATTTTTTCAACGCTTGCATTTTCTTGGACACAAATCTGTCATAAAATTCAGGTGTCATGGAAACGTTGAACTTAAATTGCTTGTGCTTTTTGTCTTGATCAGCATACCATTCAAGCTCAAATTCATTCGAGGTAATAACAATATTGTTACTCATAGATAAACTTGCCTTTTCCTCCAAGAATAAATTATAACACATTTCGTTGTAATACTCGTTCATGGAATCATATGTGATCTTTGGGGTCTTGGAAGGTTCGTACTTCACAATTCCCGGTGGAAACTGGGGGACTGAATCTATTTGATTGCCCTTCAGAGCCTTTTGGTTAGAATTTTTCTTCGCAACTTCAGGAGATTTGGCTTCTGAAGTGGATGAAACCTTTTTGTCACTAGATTTGACTGCTTTCTTGACGCCCTTCTGTTCTTTCGAAAAAGATTTTTTATCAGCATTAGCCTTTTCCATAGTTTCCCCCTTAGTTGATTTACGTCCTTTGGTTTCCTCTTCTGCCTTCACCTTCCCTTTCTGGATCGTTGATTTTGGCTTCGCCGTACTTTTATCCAGCTTCTCAATCTTACTCTTGAGATTCAGATTTTCGATTGGGTTTAGTGTCGAATCAGCGCTTTTGGAATTTGAAGATTTCTTCGAACTGGATTGAACTGCTTCAATCTTATTTTTGACTCCTCTCTTCGATTGACGAGCCGATGGCCCCATATTTGGTGACATACCTTTCGGAACATTTTTATCGAGAGAGAGACGAGGCCCCGAGTCTTTTTTCAGATTCAAAACAGCTACCTTAGGTTTAGGAGTTGATCTTCCTGTGGTAGGGGGCGTATTGCTAGAAGAACCGACAGCTTTTATTGTCTTACCAGATTTAAAGGCAGCTTCCACAGCTTTCTTACTTTCGTAATGTGCCCTTCTTTGTTCTGCATCAGGATGGACTTTCTTCACCTTCACTGGGCGTGTGGCCTTTCGGGTGACTTTAGGTTTTGATCTCTTCGAGGCATCGGTGCTCAGAAACTGTTCTTCACCTTCCAGAAGAATAGAATAGAACTTGGGATCTTTCTGGGAGCAAAAATTTTTTCCCTTGTGAATTTCATTTTTGGACAAGCACGCATCACAGTAAATAATAGTGCCAGATCCATGAACACCGATTGATAAATTCCGATCCTTATGACACTCCACACACTTCGCATCTCTAAACTTGTAGTACAACGGCAATTTTAAGAAAAGAGAACCATTGCTGAGGTTGTATTCCGTGACTTCTTCGTCTTTTCTGTTTTCGGAGCAAGCCGAACATAGCAAAGCCAAATCGGCGAAACCATACCTCACCAACCGGATCAAGTGTATATTGTCATCACCGCAGTCTTCGCACTCCACAGTTTCACCCGTAGCTGGGATATCCACTTTTTTATGGCGCGTCTGAGAGAGATGCTTTACCAAATTGGCCAGAGTTTCCGAGCAAGTTACGCATCGGAAGGATGACATGGGTGGTTTATTCGCAGGTCGAGCCGCTTCTCGTTTTGACACATGTGAGTGGTTTCAGAATCGCACACGCACGACTACTGTTAGTGCAGATCAAGGTGATAACATTGCAAACGTCTCAAACCGCCATTGATACAAACTTACAGAAGGTCTGATTGCGGACAATAGAGCGTTGAGATTGAAAGCGCAGTGAAGAAATAGTCGGGGTATAGACTTTCGCCGAAATTAAGATTGAACCGAGATCTCCGCACTGCACATGCTATAAGACATGTACAATACAGTATTATACAGTGTGCCCTTATGCGTAAATCCTAGAAACCAGGAATTTCCCAACTGGGAATAAATGCAACGCATCTCACATGTCTGTGTCGGTAATATCTCTAGATCGTGAACCATAAACAAGCTTGTGCTGGTGGATTGCAAGAGGGATGAGATCCTTGTAATTCATTCGGACCATTTCCAAGAATGTACCATTTACGATTCCGCGTGTATGCAAACTGTTTAATTTATTGTTTCGTTTCCTCTATTCTTTCAAAATCGGTGTCCGCGGCCTTAGAATTCAACGCGATATTTTGAACCATGAAGGCGCGTCAAAAAATTCCGAACTCACGCAGGATAAGACTTAAGTCAAGACGCGGTGCGCCATGGAAAGTTTGAGGGCACACGATAATTTTACCAAATTTGCCCTTCTAAGCGCAAATCGAAAAGCATCAAGAATTGAATTGTTTCGGCCAGGTTTCGTTTGAGCCCTGACATCTGTGCATCTGAATATCCTTAAACCCTGCCACAATAGTAAAGGACATTTTTGGCCGATACGCATCCTGCAGTTTAGACTAGTGACAGCTGGTATCTGTCGACCATCAACTGTTTTCTGTGGTTCGTTGTTCCCATAATCTCGCCACTTGCGCCTATAATTGCAGTGACTGCGAATCTGATCTTTTGATTTCCTGCTACAATCTGATCCAGATTCAGTTTGTTTTACTTTGGGAGCTTCGTTTCATTGTTCGACACAAGTAAAATCGCCCGCCATTTGCGATGGCACAGCCCCACTACAGTGTTTCCTCCAGTGTATATTCCCCAGTTGAATCCAACTTCAATCTAAGCGGGAGTACTGCTGCGTTTGATACCGTTCAAGAAGAAGACGAGGGCTACTCCGATTCGTTTGTGTCGGAATATGAATCTGAGCACAGCCTTCACCAGTCTAAACCCCCAATTTCCAACCAGACTCTCAATTCTTACGTCACTGCTCACGAAAGTCCTAGCTTTTCTTCCATCAACAAATCGCTCCTAAGAACTGAATCTATTGGCACTGAATCGAGCGGTCATCCAGAACCCACTTATATTGATCTCAATGCCACCCCGCGAATGAATATGGAGGGGTTGTCTCTCCACGATGAAGTTCCAATAGTAAATCCTACCCTGGACGAAACCCCCAAAATGCTATATCTTGGCGGCAGAGCAGATGACGTCTTAAGCGAAGAGAATCAGGTTGAGCTTGTTGAAAATAAATTTCACAGACTCTCTTCAACTCTTGACCAAATGAGAAACGCTGCAACTAAAGAGTCGTATCAATTTCATAATAATTTCCAGTTGAATGTTAAGAGAGCAAACTCGAAGAAGGGCACCTCCGACCATAGGACAAGCGCATATTACAAGAAAATTCACTCGGAGCCTCAAGATGACGATGACTCTTTTTATGATGACCCTAATCGACACTCATTCATCACAGATGATACTAATAGATCTGAAAGTAACTTTCACGTCGCTCAAGCATTTCATCGCCCTAGAAGCCCTCCAGATACAAGCTCACCCACTGAGGGTACATTTCATTCGAAACCAGAGCTGATGGAAGGTGGTCTTAATATATCATTTGCTGAATCAGAACAGTCACAAACACAAGATAGCTATGCGAACTCAACCATCAACTCGGAAACTACTCGTTCTATGCAACAAGATGCATCAATGAGTTTCAATGACCTGTCATTTATGTTGGAGTCGCCAGAGGAAGACATGTCCGTCCTTTTTATCAGAGCTTTGCATCCATTTGACCCCAAAGATACACAGGCGGAATCAGATAGCTCAGTGTGTTTGGCATTCGAGAAAGGAGATATAGCTTTCGTACACACGATTGAAGAGTCAGGATGGGGTGAAGTGACTTTGATTGAAACCCTTGATAGAGGGTGGATTCCTATGAATTATTTTGCGATTGCTGTGTCCACATCTAGCGAAGAAGATGACTCGGGCTCTTCCTTAGAATACTCGCACTATTTGCAGCCTTTGTTCGATTCTTGTGGAAAATTTTTACTGAATCCTCTTTCTCGAACCAACCACAATGGTCGAAGAACATTTTCTGTCAAGATAGTGAACTCCGTCAGGGACGGTGTTCGCTTCTTGCTCCAAGAAACCGATTGTTTGTCGCGGTCAAATGAGGTGGTTATCAAAAGGCAGATTGTTCGAAAAGCTCGTAAATCTTTGCTCTCAGATTGGTTTTTGTTGATGTCTAAGGCAAATGAGTTTAAGGGCACGTCAAATTACGATAAAATTGAGATTTTGATGCTACTCATCTTCCAAGTGATCCGAAGGGCCACAAAGTTCTTCGAAATATGGGCCCGCGAAAGCAGCGAAATCATCAAAAGGAACACAGAGAAACAATTGCAAGAAGACCTAAGCAACTACCCCCTTTTGCCATCTCCCCCAATGGCAAAACAGAGAGTAACTGAAATCAACGGAATTCTATTTTCCTACCTAGCCCTCTTAATTGGAAGAGTTGATTTGATCGAACACAATACAACTGGATGTGAAATGCTAGAAACAGTTGCTCATCAAATTATATTGCTTTTGAGAGAGTTGTTGTACATTTCCAGAACAGGCTCAACGTACTCTGTCGAAAAGGCGACTGATCTAGACTCGTCCTTGGACACATTATTATCTCTTGTCAGTGACCTTGTAACGAGCGTTAAAACTTTGGTTAATTCTACCAACAAGGACCATAGTCGTTACAAAAGTACCGTTTCCTACCATAACAGTGATGCTTACGCATATACATCTGAGGGGAAAGTTTTGATCGACGTTGCTTCACGAATGGTATTAGCTATTAGTGAAACAATTCATTCTATCAGAACATTATTTGAGACAGTTGGTAATTTTAAATTAAGCGCAGAGCGCTCGTACCCCGATTATTCCAAGATGCGTATTGATCCCGAGGATTTCATTGAAAAGTGCTCTGTGGGAATGGCGAAATCCTTATCTCTCAAGAATGTCGATTTGCGAAAAATGAAGAAAACAAATCCTAAGAATGCAAACAGATACTCAATGTTCCGCTCAGGAACAGGAACCACGGGCGACTTTGGAATTTCGGCCAATGGCGTTGACATTCTCAATAAAGTGATGTTTAATAATGATGATTCTGGTTTCCGGCAGGACTCAGCAGAGTTCAGCCGCTTCATGAGTGATTCGAAAGTCGAGAACGACAGTTTTACAATTAAGGACGAATTGCTTATTGATGCAAATGGAAATCTTTTGGGAGCTTCTTTCAAAGGCTTGATCTATACACTCACTAACGAGACGTCTCCTCCAGAGTATTTTTTCATCTCAACTTTCTTCATTTGTTTCCGAAGATTCGCCAGCAGTTTTGATTTTGCGGAAGCTTTAATTGACAGATTTGATACATCACAGGTACACATCAAACCTTCAGAAGTCAGTGACGCACTGTTGAATGTAAAATTGAAGAACAGAAGAAGGTTAATCTGCAAAATATTCCAGATATGGATGGAGTCTTATTGGTCTCCCGAAAATGATGATCAGCATTTGGCCACATTAGTGAACTTTTTTAACGAAGGTGTCTTTGTCACATTGCCTATTGAAGCTATGAAATTGATAGAGATTGCGTCTCATCTTCTCTCAAGGGATAAAAAGGTCCGAATGCATCAAATTAAAAGCAGAAGTATCACATTGGCCAAAAGTGAAAGAAAAGAATTCATTGGACTTCACAAGAGCAGAGATTCTATATCTTCAATGGAATCGCGTTACTCGATGGTAGATGGGTACGAACTCACAAAGATCAATACTGGAAGCTCTGTTGCGAGTTCCTTGAAGTCGATGACTTTGCCAATTCCTCTTGGAGTTAGTAATCATGCTTCATCTTCAAATTCTTTGTTAACAAAAAGTCAATTCAACACGCTCGAAAACGTGGTCAAGACATACAGAGAAATTTTGGGGGAAAATTGGTGTCCTTTGGGATACATTGATGCAAAACAACTCACCCCAATACCCACTTTGGATTTATTACCGAGATGGTACTCTCTCTGTGAACAGAGTTGGGTCTTGACAAACTACAGACCAAACTTGCTTGACTTCAATGGTCTTGAGTTGGCCAAGCAGTTTACTTTAATTGAATCCGAAATATTCCGATCTATACAACCTGATGAATTGTTAAATGGGAACTTTACTGCGGAAAAGGCACACCTCAAATTGGCATCTAACGTGAGAATGTCTTTATTATTTACGAATTGTTTGTCGGAATATGTGTTGGAGTCGGTTTTACAATCTCAAATCAGTCACAAGGCGCGTGTAAATATTGTGAAGACCTGGTTAAAGGTTGCGATCTCATGTCTTTATTTGAGAAATTTCAATTCCCTTGCGGCAATTATTACATCCTTGCAATCCCATTTAATCACCAGATTGCAGAAAGTGTGGGACGACTTGTCTGATAAGTATACTGAGCTTTACAAATATCTCAGCGGAGTGATTCACCCAGAGAAGAACTTCAATGTATACCGGTCAAAACTTAAACGGTTTTTGTTGTCAAACGATTATAATATCCCAGTTGTCCCATACTTTTCTTTGTTTTTGCAAGATTTAACATTTGTTAGCGATGGAAACCCCAATTATAGAAAAGCGAACACCTTTTTGAACCAAAAATTGATCAACATTGACAAATATCTTAAGGTTGCAAGAGTCATTGCTGACATTGAAAGCTTGCAAATCCCGTACACTGAACCAGTTGCCAAGCAAAAAAGGAGCAGTTTGTTCTCAATCAGTCTGTCGAAGAGTACCACTGAAGATTACACTATCGCGCCAATTCCGGTATTGCAAGAGTTGATTTTATTAGAGTTGTGGAAAATCACCCAACAAAACAAACGAGACGAGGACAGAGCATGGAAATTAAGTTGCGAAATCCAACCAAGAGACGCTTAGGCATTAGCTAGCAACGAATGAACCTTTATAAATTAATGTACCGGTCAAGATGAATGATATATCATTTCGGTTTCGAAGTCAGAGCCGCCCTGCACCAACATCAGTACCTCCCCAAAGAACATCGTTCTGCGCGCTAGATGCGGCGCACGAGAAATGTACACCTGTACACCACAAGATAGATATGACTCACGTGAGATAACGCGGCACAGGCTGCGGAGTGACTCACACTTATCTATACCGCGCGTCAATAAGCAGAACTCAGTCAAACTTTATTGGCCGATATGTAGGACCAACTTGAGTGCACTCTTTGAAAAATTTCACTGTTTCAGTTTTTGGCAAAGTCTTCCATATCTATTCGCTAGTTGTTTGAGTATGTTGTCAGCGAGACATTCAGCGAGAAGCTCCGCGTTCTTCATCAGAAGATCGCTTGCTACCCTGAGCGATATCAGTTCTGCTTTCAATGTTCCGGAAGAATACAGAACCAGATCACCTCCATATGCCAAGTTGGTGGGAAACTTGCAAACTGTCAAGAGAGTTACGAATAACAAGCCTTTGACTTTGGCGGAGAAGATTTTGTACTCACACTTGGTGGACCCAGAAGGAACCTTGGCTTCTGCCAACGGTGACTTATCTCTTGTGAGAGGCCAACAGTACTTGAAGTTGAACCCGGACCGTGTTGCGATGCAAGATGCTTCTGCACAAACCGCTTTGTTGCAATTTATGACTACCGGTATGTCCAGCACCGTTGTTCCCGCTTCCATTCACTGTGACCACTTGATCGTGGGAAAGCAAGGTGCAGATGCGGACTTGCCATCCTCCATCGCAACCAACAAGGAAGTGTTTGACTTTTTGCAAAGTTGCGGTGAAAAGTATGGTATCCAATTTTGGGGACCTGGCTCTGGTATTATTCACCAGATTGTGTTGGAAAACTTCTCTGTTCCTGGCTTGATGATGTTGGGTACTGACTCTCACACACCAAATGCCGGTGGTTTGGGTGCAATTGCGATCGGTGTGGGTGGTGCTGATGCGGTTGATGCTTTGACTGGAACTCCTTGGGAGTTGAAAGCACCAAAGGTGTTGGGGATTAAGTTGACTGGTCATTTGAACGGCTGGTCTTCTCCTAAGGATGTCATCACCCACTTGGCTGGTATCTTGACCGTGCGCGGTGGTACCGGATACATCGTCGAATACTTCGGTGAAGGTGTTAAGTCGTTGTCCTGTACTGGTATGGCCACCATCTGTAACATGGGTGCCGAAATTGGTGCCACCACCTCTACTTTCCCATACCAGGAAGCCCACCGTCGTTATTTGGTTCAGACCGGAAGAGGCCCTATTGCCGACGCCGCGGATGTTGCGTTGAACAAGTACGGCTTTTTGAGAGCAGACGAAGGTGCGGAGTACGACGACGTGATTGAAATCAACTTGTCCACCTTGGAACCACACGTCAACGGTCCTTTCACCCCAGATTTGTCCACACCAATTTCTGCCTTTGGTCAAACCGCCAAGAAGGAAAGCTGGCCTTCCACTGTTAGCGCTGGTTTGATTGGTTCGTGCACCAATTCTTCCTACCAGGATATGTCTCGAGCCGCGTCTCTCATCAAACAAGCCGAGGCGGCCGGTTTGAAGCCTAAGATTCCCTTCTTTGTCACCCCCGGTTCGGAACAAATCAGAGCCACCATCGAAAGAGATGGCTTGATTGATGTTTTCGAACGCAATGGTGCCATTGTTTTGGCGAATGCCTGTGGTCCTTGTATTGGACAATGGGACAGAACCGACGTGTCTAAGGACTCCACTGACTTCAATGCAATCTTCACCTCGTTCAACAGAAATTTCAGAGCCAGAAACGATGGCAACAGAAACACCATGAACTTCTTGACTTCTCCTGATATTGTGACTGCCATGATCTACTCCGGTGACGTCAACTACAACCCTGTCACCGACTCCATTAAAAAGGAAAACGGTGATGAATTTCAGTTCATTCCCCCAACTGGTGATGAGTTGCCAGGTTCTGGTTTCATCAAGGGTCGTGAAGAATTCTACCCTGAAGCTAACCCGCAACCAAAGCCAGACGTCAAGATCAATGTCTCTCCTGAGTCTGACAGATTGCAAATTTTGGAGCCCTTCAGACCTTGGTCCGGCGAAGAGTTGTCTACCACTGTTTTGTTGAAGGTTGAGGGTAAGTGTACTACTGACCATATCTCCGCTGCTGGTGTTTGGTTGAAGTACAAGGGTCATCTTGAAAACATTTCCAACAATACATTGATTGGTGCTGTCAACAAAGAGACAGGTGAAGTTAACAAAGCTTACGACTTGAACGGGGATGGTTACACGATTCCAGACTTAATGATCAAATGGAAGAACGAGGGCCGCCCTTGGATTGTTGTTGCTGAACACAACTATGGTGAAGGATCCGCCAGAGAGCATGCTGCGATGTCTCCAAGATTCATGGGTGGATCGATCATCTTGGTCAAGTCCTTCGCTAGAATCCACGAAACTAACTTGAAAAAGCAAGGTATGTTGCCATTGACGTTTGCTGACGAAGCTGATTACGACAAGATTTCTGCTGGTGACCAATTGACTACCGTTGACTTGAAGGACTTGGTTGCGAAGGACGGTAACAATGGGGGTTTCTTGAAGGTTAAGCTTACTAAAAGAGACGGATCTGAATTTGATATTTTGTGTAAGCACACAATGTCTAAGGACCAGATCGATTTCTTCAAGGCCGGTTCTGCCATCAACTACATCGGAAACTTGAAGAAGCAGCAACAAGGACAATAAGCTGCCAACAACTGATTTAATTTGAACATAGTTCTAGCATTGCATACATGAAGATTTATAATTTTAATGAGTAAGCATTTTTTTGAAAATATTTGCACCAGAACCTCGGTAGCGAGGTTCCAACCCCTCGGAGGCAAATTGGCGGAAAGTATAAAGATTACGTATTGATGCTGGGAACCAAATGAACCAAATGTCAGTTAAAGAAGTGAATTCAAGGAGGGAGAATCTAAGCGTCAATCAAGTCGTGAGATTTGTCAGCGTCCTCTTCTTCCTCTTCTTCATCTTCATCTTGGTCTCTGGCTCTTTCGTAAAACTCAGCCAAAATCTTAGGACTGATTCTGTTCAACATTTCCTTAGGGTAGATTCTCAACAAAGACCAGGCAAGGTCCAAAGAGTCAAAGATGGATCTGTTCTCGTACGCACCTTGGGCAATGAAGTTTTTCTCGAACTTCTCCAAAAATTCCAAAGACAACTTGTCCTCGGTGGACAACGCCTCTTCACCAACAACGGACTTCATGGCAGCAGCATCTCTACCAATAGCGTACTTGGCGTACAACTGGTTAGAAACATCACCATGGTCCTTTCTGGTCATACCTTCACCAATGGCGGACTTCATCAAACGAGACAACGATGGCAACACATTGATAGGTGGGTAAATACCTCTGTTAGATAATTGACGATCGACGAAAATTTGTCCTTCGGTAATATAACCAGTCAAATCAGGAATAGGGTGGGTAATATCATCGTTAGGCATTGTCAAGATAGGAATTTGGGTAATAGAACCGTTTCTACCTTCAACTCTTCCAGCTCTCTCGTAGATGTTAGACAAATCGGTGTACATGTAACCTGGGTAACCTCTTCTACCTGGGACTTCTTCTCTGGCAGCAGAAACTTCTCTCAATGCGTCGGCGTAAGAGGACATATCAGTCAAGATGGTTAAGACGTGTCTCTCAGTTTGGTAAGCCAAGTACTCAGCAGTGGTCAAAGCCAATCTAGGAGTAATAATTCTCTCAATAGTTGGGTCGTTGGCCAAGTTCAAGAACAAGGAGGTTCTCTCCAAAGATCCATTCTCTTCGAAATCTTGCTTGAAGAATCTCGAGGTTTCCAAGTTAACACCCATGGCAGCGAAAACAATGGAGAAGTTCTCTTCGTGACCATCGTGAACATCCTTGGTTGGTCTGACCAAACCAGCTTGTCTACAAATTTGAGCAGCAATCTCATTGTGAGGCAAACCGGAGGCAGAGAAGATAGGAATTTTTTGACCTCTTGCAATGGAGTTCATGGTGTCGATAGCAGAAACACCGGTGGAAATCATTTCTTCTGGGTAGATACGAGCGAATGGGTTGATTGGGGAACCGTTAATGTCCAAGTAGTCCTCGGCAAAGATCTTGGGGCCCTTGTCGATAGGACGACCAGAACCATCGAAAACTCTACCCAACATGTCTTCGGACACCGCAATTTTCAAGTTCTCACCGGTGAATTCCACCTTGGTCTTTTTGATATCAATACCAGAAGTACCCTCGAAAACTTGGACAATTGCCTTGGAGCCTCTGACTTCCAAGACTTGACCAGCTCTGGTGGTTCCATCGGGCAAAGTCAAGTTGACAATTTCGTTGTAGGTGGGGAACTTGACATTGTCCAAGATAACCAACGGACCATTGACACCACCAACAGTATTGTAGTTAATTCTTGGTTTAATCTTGAAGCCTTCGGTAACGGCTTTCTTGTTCAATTCAAACAAATCCTTGTCAGACAACATGCTTTTAAAATTGGGACAGTCAACTGTTTTAAAATCAGGAGGTGAAAGGCTGTGAGCAGGAAGGATGTTATCAGACTCGACGATTATTAGATTGTGGCCGAGATATTAACGGTCCGATATTTACGCGCGCACCGTGCTCACAATTACATCACTCCGTGCTTCCAGACACAAGTGGCGTAGTGCTCCCAGAATATTAGATTGTTGCCTATTCCCTATTTGTACATTTGGCTCACCATGTCCCATTCTTCCAATTGCGCCTTAGACTCTGCCATCATCGAAAGAGTAGCCAAATGCATGTCTTTATCCGGACCAATTGTGCGCGATCCCACAGCACCAGCTCGGCCATTTCCGTTTTTGTATGCGAATATCTTGTGCACATCCCCCATAATGGTTTTAATGTTGTAGTTCTGCTGACTAGCTTCTTCAGTGCCACCCGAGGAGCCTGCTAGAGCATCACTGCTGGAATTTTCCATTTCTGACACTTTGAGTTTTGACTCATCGCTGTGGGAGTTGGTTTCGCTCACATTTCCGTAAATGTTCTCCGCCACAGTATTAGGCACCGGAGTCAGTTGTCGGTTGAAAACATTATCGTATAGTTCTCTAAACTTAGAAGGTTTCTTGAAAGCCGACATTTGCGATTTATCCACATGTACAAGAAATTCAGAGTATTCGCTAGCCTCTGATATGTTCGAGTTATTCAGCTGTGACATAGACGAATAGAGCAGAGCGCTACTACTGGACTTCAGATCTGCGGACTCACCGCTGTGTTCCACCAGATATTTCTGGGTGTGGAAAAAGAAGTCCATATTCGCCAATCTGGTCAAGATACTTTCAAAGTCATATTCCACGGATCCTGGATTGGAAGTAGCTTTGGCCAATAAACTCCCGTGGGACCGAAGCTGGTTGAATGTGCCTGCAAGAGTTCCCGATAATGCTTTCTTCTTAATATCAGCCCCTTTGATGTGCTTGGTGGTGAGGTTGAAAAAGACCTGAAAATTGACGAGTATTTTGACCACAACCAGTACAAATTTTAGGTATTCCTTGGACTTTAGACGACTGAATGGTTTAGTAAGAATTTTGTGAGCTGTAATCACAATACGCTTCCCTTTTAAAGTAGATTTCAGCAGGGACTGTTCAGCGTTGGGCAGTTTATTTGTAGTCGAGGTTGATTCTGGAGACATCAGTTTGCTATTGAGCGCCATCAAATCCGCACTGGAACCGGTTATATCAGGACTCATTAATGACGTTCTCCTTTGCAAATTGATTGTCTTGAAAGAAATAGGTATGCGAATGACATTACCCTCGATCATAATCTTATCTATTGTCTCATCAGGACTGACAGTAAGCTTTGTTGGCTTGGTTTGTGGTTCGGGAGAGGTTGTTTCGCTTTCTTCTGGGTTTGATGGTACGCCATCTTGCGTAATGAAGTTGATTTTTTCTTGGACTAAATCGTAAAAGTGGCTATCCGGAAGTAGCTGCTTGAGATAATCTAGGAATGGAAGCTTAACAGAGTCATCATTTTGAAAAAAGAGCCGAACACAATGAATTTGGAGCCGGATCAAGTTTTCAAGAAAACAGTTGATCTCGGTCAACTTATTGTTATGCGACAAGAATGACGAAAGTTCGATCACGGGCAGATCAAAGAGAAGAAGTTTCTCTTTCTTTCTCGGGGAATGACTTTTATTGGATTGCCAGCTTTGAAAATTTGGGAATGCGACCTCTCGTAATGCCTGATAATGCTGATACTGTATTAATGCCGAATACCTTTTCGTTTGATCAATAGAATGGTTGTACAACAGGCGTATATCTGACTCAAGACTTTTTGATCTTTCAGCATACAGCTCTTGGAGATCTTTGCTTTTTGCTTCAAGTTTTGCTTTGAGTTCATTAATCTTCTGTTGCATTTCTTCAATGTTAAAACGGGCGTTTTGCACTTTGGTACTCATTACAGCTTCAGCCTTCTGCATGCCGTTTACCTTCATCTTGGAGTTCATTAACTCTAGCTTCTGTAGCTGAATAGCCAATCTTTTGACTGACACTGAGGAGATACTAGCGGGAATAGAATGATGGACCTGCCGTAGTGGGTTGTCTGATTTGCTGTTCCGATACTCATCGCAAAATTCAAAGACAGAGTTGATCTCTTGTCTCATTACATTATTTAGCTCGTCATTTCCAATCACCGAATTTCGTATGACTTCAATGGCTTTATGGACACAATCCTTGCAAAGTAGATCCTGAGCTTTCGGTATTTCTATCTTTGCACATATAGTGCAGCTTGAAGCCAATAGTTTGGGATCATTATGCATTCTCTTTTGAGTGAAGTCAATTCTGCAATTACACACTTTTGTTCGAGCGGAATTACGGAGGTAATGCTGATATTGTTGTAGGCGAATTGGGCTTCTTTGGATTGATAGGAAGGTCGGGCAGTGTAAGTGCAGGTTATCGCATAATTCAGGTTCTGATGTACGGCACAATCTAATCAGTAGAGATACTTTCTTCTCTTCTATTTACACATATTTTCCTCGTAATATGGCCATTACTTGACAAGCAATGATTTTTAATGGAAAAAACCAATTGTCTTGCAAGAAATAAAATGTACATGTAATAAATATCTGTTATGATGAAAGCTACTGTTTTCCTCACCTATGCGATTAGATCGGCGGAGAACCCATTTTCCGTTTTCTGTTTTTCTGAATTCTCTTGCGTTCCACAAGATCTCGTACCATTAAAGCCACGGTGTCCTCAATATTGTCTGTTAAATCCAATGCAATGAAGCCACATTTCCAGAGTTTGGCCAACCGTTTTCCATCTTCTATGAGTTTAGGTGACGCCAACGGCAGGTGGCAATTTGTGCAGATGATCCAAATTGGAGGAGGACAAGCAGGATCAGCGGGGTCCATTGGTGTTTCCAAAAGCTTTAGTTTGGAAATAGGGTTTTCCGGTTTGGATGCATCGCGTTCGGTCCACATGTTTTTCAATGCAGACTTGAACGAAAAAACATCGCCCTCTTCGCCATAGTTCCATCGCATTTTGTAAGTGTAATACTCACGCCATGCCTCGTCTAATGCGTCCTTCATTATTGGAAGAAGGTTAAAAGATGCTGCCTTCTCATCCTTGTGCATGGTAACCGACCGTAGGGTACCATTGTCATTATACGATTCAGTAGAAGAGTATGGGGTGATATCCTCACTTGAAGGAGCTTGTACGGCTTCGTCATACGCTGGCGGGTTCTTAGAGGGAACAGCAGTGTAAACAAAGAAATATCCATCTACTGCACCGTTCATTTCTCCTGCACCACTAGCAACTAGCAAAGGATTTGTATTCACTGGCCGTCTGGGCTCATCGGCAAGATTGTGAAGAACATCTCTATCAAGCTTGATGTACAAAGAAGCCTCCAAAAATGGGACAATATGATTAGTGTTAAAGCTGGGGGTATCGATTAGTTCGGTGAGAATCGGCGTTATCTTTTTGTAGGATCCCTCGGGTGTTTTTATTTTGAATGAAGCATACACATCATTGGACGCCAAAAGCTCTCCGGACTCAAGTTCTTGTGCGACCAGTGGAGCAGAAACCGCTTTAGAGGAAGAAGTCACAAGCGACTGGTACACCACAGGACTTAAGACGATCTGATCAGTAGTCATAGCCCAGTTCAAAGTCTGTTGAGGAGCAGATTGATCCAAAACGGTAACAGACTGGTCTGTGCTTGGCGCATACTCAAAGAGAATTGGAAGTGTGTTCCTCAGCGGATAGTACGTTTCACTGAAACTGCCACTAGTGAGTTTGGAGATGATGCCACTCTTTCCAGTCTTGGGACCACCAAGAAATGCAATACGGATAGGATCTTTGTCGTTGAGGGGCAGATTGGGGTCCGTTGGGGCCGATTTTTTGAGAAGAGACTTCATTCTCGGTAACTAAAGATTGTAGAAATCTCAACACAACAGCCGCGCGAATCTGTCACCGATCCCAGTGCGGAAATTACGGTCGGCGTACGACTGTGACTTGCAAATTCAAGAATGAAACTCAGAGTAGCGCAGTGAAGAGTACGAGGAGATGAAAATGAATGAAGATGGGTTTGATTGAAAAGCACTGGGCTGTTCAATGTGGGCTCCGCAACCGAAAGCATGGATTGCTGTCGCCCGCGGCACTCCCGCGGCGATGCCGCAACAATGCGACTTCAAAACCCGGAAGGGGAAATTAAAGATCTGAGGGGAATTACCTTGTCAGGGTAAGAGTTCTCGAGAAATAGACAATACCAGGCTGACTGAAATTAAAGGTGGTTCTAAAAACAGAAGCAAGCTAGCTGAATGGCAAGAGAATCTAGAAGTGAAGGTTGGAACGCGGTAAACAAGATTAATAAATTCGGAATTCCGAATCTGGCATTCTTCTGTGGTGATTCAAATGTCGCTATCACATTGAATATAAACCAAACTGACTATTCTGCCCAACGCAAGAACACAAAAGCACTAAAGCGGTGCAGTGGCCACGCCTAGCTCCAGGTCGCCCTGGCCGAAGTAAAGAAACCATTTCCCGTGGAACTGCACCACGCCCGCGCAAAACACCACGCGGTTCACTTGTCCCAGCACCTCATTGCGCGCCTGCGGCACCAAAAACGGCCGCTCTGTGCGCGCCAAAGGCCCCGCCCGCACATTGTCGTAATCAATGAGCATCTGCGCCACCAGGTATGTTCCCGGCTCAAGCGGCCCGCCGCCCCGAGTAGATGAGTTGTAAAAAAAAACATAGAGGTTACGATTGCCACCCAAGCGGATGGGCGGCGGGCCGGGCTCGATTAGCCGATTTTGCCACAGGTAGTGACCTTCGGTGAATAGTGCATCGCGCCCGCCGCCCGCCGCGTGCCACTGCACCATATCTGTGCTCCACGCCAAATACATGCCCGACTCGCCCCAGATCATATAATAGCGGCCATCTGGGTGGCGCTCGGTAAATACAGCACCGGACTTCAGCCACCCGTGGCGAATAAATTGGTTTCCATCAGTTGCGGTGCAAATTTCCTCAAACGAGCCTGGAACAAATGGTGGGTGCTTGGTCCAGTGGAACAAGTCGGTGGATTCGGCTACGCAGAGGCGCGCGGTCCGGCGGTCGTACGCAGTGTAGGTCATGATGAACTTTTTCAGCGCGGGGTCGCGAACCACGCGCGGATCTTCGCACCCGCCGCCCTGTTCCCACTGTTCGGTGGGCCAAAGAACGGGGCGCGCATGCCTGGTAAAATTGAACCCGTCGTTCAGCCACGCTATACCCACCGTCAGGGTTTTCGCCTTGTTTTGGGCGCGATACAACAAAAACACCTTGTCATCCACCACTATGGCAGTGGGGTTGTAGAGATATGCCTCCTCGAACTCATGGGTCGGGTCTGGTTGGAGAATGGGGTTTTTGTGGTATTTGGAAAAAGGGCCGAGGGGGAAGGTTGCAGGAGGCTTGTAGTTCGGATCGCCATCGGGCGTTTCTGGTGTGATGTAGGGTATACGCATGAAAAGAGCAAGCGACTGGAATCTGGGGAAAATGCGGGGGAGTGTGTATGCGGGATACGGGTGGTCAGGTTGTGATGGTTATATTTTGATTATGGAACTGGTTATTAGTTGAGCGCCAAATCATAAACTGCTGCAGAACAGTGATGTTGGGTAATACACTCGTTTCAGTCCTGTAGGGGCGTTCAGCTGTACAGATTAGTGAACCAAAGAGTAATACACATCCAGAATGGCAAGCACCCAGAATGGCAAGCATCCAGAATGGCAAGCATCCAGAATGGCAAGCATCCAGAATGGCAAGCATCCAGAATGGCAAGCACCCAGAATGGCAAGCATCCAGAATGGCAAGCACCCAGAATGGCAAGCATCCAGAATGGTAAACATCCAGAGAGAGAAAAACACGCAGATTACACTCTTAATAGAACACCCGTAACTGCCTTGGAATTTTTTTACGACGTCCATCTCATCGATGAAGTAAGTGCTGAATGATATACTTTCTGGGTGGAGAAACGAGATGCTATTCGTTGAAGCGCCGTGAAATGGCCACGTCGCTCTTTCATTCGCTGTAGAACCGCAAATCATACAGTGATCATATTCCATCACTCAAGAACACATAATCCATACACGCACCCACAAATCATTTTCCTTGTCTACCAGCAGATGACGCTAAATCCTGCGTTGCTCCCACGCGACTCGGCAATGGGCAACGCGGCATTTGCCGCATTGTTCTTCCGCGCCACGTCACCTCTTTGTTCCCAGCATACCAGCGTCAGAGAAACCCCTCATCAGCCGCTTGGATGAAGTTATTCCCCAGCAATTTTGTAGAATCCGGCCCGCGCGTTTTGCTGGCTAAGCGAGTGTGCGCAATGTTTCTCAGTGCGATAAGCACTATCGGCCGTCTGTCCCTACACCAGAGATAAGCGCAGGTGCTAAGTTGCTAGGTAGAGAAATCACTTTCCCCTCCGCAGTTACAGCCGACCACATTTTCCCGACGTATCGAACTTCCCCGTTTGATTCTCCGTTAATTTTCCGTCCAATTCGCCGGTGATATCACCTCGTGTGGTGCGTGGCCTTCTCCCTTGCGCATCTTCCTTCGCATAACCTTGCGCACACAAGCAAAAAATCACTGTAGGAAAAAACTACCTCTGCTCCTATACTTCCCTTGACTACCACGAGTCCGCCCAAACCCCGCTGAACATACTTACTCACTTACTCGGATCTCGTCTCACCAGTACCCTACCAACTGCCATGGGCCAATTGCTATCCCATCCCGTGGAGGAAAAATCCATCGACTTCAAGAGCCACGATTCAGTCTCCTACTGCGTCGGGTCCATGCAAGGCTACCGCATGACTATGGAAGACGCCCACGATGTGCGCGTGTCGCAGAACGAAGACTTGGCCGTTTTCGGCGTTTTTGACGGCCACGGCGGCAAGGAAATCGCCGAAATTCTTCGCACAAAACTCGTGGCGGCAGTGTTCCGCACCTTGAACCAGCGGTTGCACCAGCTGCCAGCGCCCGAGTTGGGCGAGATGCTTCGCACCATCAGAAACTGTTTTTTCCAGGTTGACGCGCAGCTTCCCGAATCTCTCACTGCCAATTGCGGATCTACTGCAGTGGTGGCGGTGGTTGTGGCCAACCGCTACATCATTGTTGCCAACACGGGCGACTCGCGCGCGATTCTCCTGTTGCCCGGAGGTCTCCCGAAAACACTCTCGTTTGACCACAAGCCGCTGACCATGGGCGAGCGCGTGCGCATCGAAAACGCCGGCGGCTACGTGGCCAACGCGCGTGTCAACGAGATTCTTGCGCTCTCGCGGGCGTTCGGCGACTTCAGCTTCAAGCTCCCGTGGCTTGAGCTTCTGCTGAGCCAGCACCACAACTCATACCTCGATCGCAACCGCAAACACGTAAACAACAACTTGGTGGCGGTGCCTCCGGAGCTTTACCAGGTGACGGTGGAGCCGGACGTGATGGTGTACGACCTTGCGACCCGCCCGCCGCCAGAGTTTCTTGTGTTGGCATGTGATGGAATCTGGGACTGCTACACCAACGACCAGCTACTCACGGTGGTGCGGGCCAAGCTCGGTGAGGGCTGGAGCCTACAGCATATCGTGGAGTATGTGTTGCACGACTGCATCAGCATGGCATCGAACATCACCGGCATTGGGTTCGACAACATGACCATAGTTATAGTGGTGCTCCACGGCACCCAGACGTATGACGAGTGGCACAGGGCCATGGAGAAGCGCACGGCGGCAGAGCGGGAGCAGAAACACGGACTGGAATCTGTATAGAGCATTATGTACTTAATCTACGATTTTATAGGGGGGTGGGTAGTTGGGTTGTAGTGGGATATAAACCTCCCTTTATCTGGACAAGCCATTTGCCGACATCTACTGTTCTCCGCCAGCTAATTTTTATAGGACACCAAGGTCTCTTAACCATCCATCGTAACATACCCACGCAGACACTTAAGGTGTTTTCGTACATCATCCTTAAACTAACTATAGATCATGACTCTTTCCTAGCACACCTTAAATTCCAACTCTCGGCGTGTGTTCGTCGCTCTTGCCCCGGTTGCTCAGATTATTTTTTGCTTCCGGCTAATCTGGTGCGCTGTCTGGCTCGTCCTTACCACACTTTTTTCCATTGTTTCCTCGGTTCATCTCGGTAGACATATATGGCGGCTACATTTCTCTCCTACCCTATCTTCTTGGCTCTGTGAGCTCTTCTCTCGACTGTGTAAGTCACTTCTCTTCGTCTCTACTATCCAACTAGACAGCAATGCCGTTCCTCCGGACCTGCAGTCAGGTCTATATAAAAAAAACAGGCGACTATCGCACTAAACTTCTCCACAGCGATACACAACTCATTCCACTTTTTCCGCTCGCCGTATATCCCGCATCCATTGCATCCGCTGCATCAAAACTATTCCTTTCGAATTGAATCTCGTCTTTTCCTCTTCTTCCCATATTCCTTTTTTTTTTGTCCCTCGAATTTTTTTCCCTTCCGTGGTTTGCTTAATCCCGTCTCTTGCCTGATTCTCCCCAGCCAGTACAATGTCGTACGCAGAGGTAGAAACCTATGAGATATACAAAGATCCGATATTGGAGCTTGCTCGTGACCCAGACTTAAACAAAGAAAAGGCAAAAACATCCAAGCTACTACTGCTCATTCTGGGCTTCCCCGTGGCTGAACGGAAAGTGTCTCGTCTATGTAACTTGAGTTTAGGTATTCTCCAGGCGCTCGAGAAAATTGAGCTCAATTTGAAAAACTGGGCGTTCATGTCATTGGACATCAATTCTGCCAATCACTTTGATACTTCCAGCTCCGACGAAATCAAAATCTTCAACAACAATGTCTCGGTACGAGTGGTATCCTCCTGTCAGGAACTTACGGTGAAACTCAACAAAATAACCGCTGACATAGACTTCATCACTTCGGCGCTGCGCTCCTTGTCGCCCCTTGAACATATTAGTGATAGTGGTACGCTTCTTACCACTCTTACCTTGAGGTCTATCAAACTCAAGGACGAACTTCGTGACAAAGTCATGATTGCATACCTGAAAGCCAAGCTCATTACCATTGGAACAGATTTAGAGACAATGCTACATGGTGGCTCTGAGGATCAGCGCACTACTGTTTCTTCCTATAAACAATTTGTGGTGAGTTTGCTAAATCAATTGAATAAAGCAGTCGAGGACGACGATGTGGAAGACCGAAACGAGTGTCTTGCGGTCATCAGTGATATGGAACAAATGTTTGAGGTTTTCAAGCTTGAACATCTCCTGAAGCATCCTCTCGCACCTGCGCAATCTACATCAGGGCAACCTACACCTGCGGCTTCTCAAGAGAAACAATTAGCATTGGACAATCAATACTTGCAGAGTCCACCCAAGTTCGACTCTTCCGATGATTACGAGTCGTCGGATGACGCGTCAACATCGCAATCAATGTCGCTGTACACCCAACCAATGGTTCATTCCATCACCAAGCATAATTCATCCAAATCACCCGAGCTGTCGTACGATGCCAGGCGGCGCGGCTCCCTCTCATCTTTCACTTCTTCTAGCATTCTACATAAATCTACCATTTCTGAAGAGCTTCCATACCTCATGTCGGCGTTCAACCTGGCAAAAACAATCGAAGAGGATGTTCATCACTACAAGGAAGATGAACAGCCTCCAAACACGACGGCCCTGCGGGCAGCTACTCCAGCACCATCATCGGTCAAACAATTCTTGCCTCATAAAGCCCACCTTCCGAATAAACTGTTGTACTCCGATAGCCAATTTATTCAGAAACCGCTTTCTTCTCCTGGTGCTTATTTGTATGCCAACAATTCCTTATTATCCAAATTGGGTATCAAGCCTCAAGTGATTACAGCTGACATTCCAAGGCAATTGGGCGACAGCACTCACGTCAATCGGTCTCTTTCAGATCAAAGTTCTATTTCTGGATCACCGGCATACGGTTATGGATCCAATCTTCTTAGTGGGAAGAAAGATGATAAAGAAAATATTAAAGAAAGGATCCCATTGACAAAAGAAAACCTTGCTACGCACAATTTATCCTCTTTGGCACTTACGGACGCATTACAGGCTGACTTTGTCGAATAAACTTTGGTTCATGGCCACGAAAACTTAGACAGACAGCTACTGATAGTTTTAACGACACATACAAGAATCACTTTCCATAGAATACGACATCATTTGCACCCCTCCGCGTTTGAATTCTTGTATTTAGCTATAATCATCTTCTAATCATTTTCTAGTCAAGCTCTAATCATTTTCTTATCAGTTTTAGAACCCCGCTGGTCAGAAGAACATCAGTTTTACTTGTTGCCCCCACACTTGTACAACTCTTTCACAAACGTTTCTCCCCATTGCGCCGATGTGTACTTCGAAATGTAGGCAAACAATTTGTTAAAATTGAGCTCCTTCTTCTCCTCAGGCAAGGTCAAACTTTCTTTGATAGCCTCGCTCAACTCTTCGATGTTCCATGGGTTGACAATTATCGCACCATTCAAAGACTGGGCAGCGCCGGCGAACTCAGACAAAATCAAAGCACCCTTGTTTTCTTCCTGGCATGCGATATATTCGTAACTCACCAAGTTCATACCATCTCTGGTGGAACTGACCAAACAAACATCAGAAATCATGTACAAACTTATGAGTTCCTCAAATGGAATGGACATGTGCAAGTAATGGATAGGTACGAATTCCACCGTGCCAAACTGGCCGTTGATTCTACCAACAAGCTCGTTAACTGTAGCACGCAAGCTTTGGTACTCTTCCACATCTCCTCTAGAAGGAACAGCCACCTGAACCAAAACCACTTTCCCTCTCCATTCTGGATTTTCTTGCAAGAACACCTCGAACGCATGCATTTTTTGAGGAACACCCTTGATATAGTCCAATCTGTCCACTCCAACAATAACCTTGGTATCTTTGAACTTCTCCTTCAACTGCTTGATTCTCTGCACCACAGTAGGCTTCTTCAAACCTTCCGTGAAATTATCAACATCAATACCAATCGGAAACGCACCAATGCTGATGGAGCGTCCCTCGTATTGAATACCATTCGGAACTGTTTTCACGTTGCTGACGATTCTTGCAACCGAAGACAAAAAATGTCTGGCATAATCGTAGGTGTGGAAGCCAATCAAGTCACAACTCAACACACCGGTTAAAATCTCCTTTCTAACGGGCAAAATTCTGTATATTTCCGACGATGGGAAGGGTGTGTGTAGAAAGAAGCCAATGCGGACGTTCTTCTTTGTGTTTCCGAGTTCCTCTCTCAACATTTGCGGTAATAACATCAAGTGGTAATCGTGAACCCACACCATGTCATTGTCTTCGACCTGCGACGCAATCTTGACAGCGAACTGGCGGTTAGCTTCTATGTAAGCAGCCCATGCCGTCTCGTCGAAGTTCATTTCACCCGGGTGGTAGTGAAACAATGGCCACAATATACTGTTGGAGAACCCGTTGTAGTGCAAGTCGGCAATGACGTCACTTAAGAAAATAGCAGTACATTTGAACTTTTCCATGAGCTCCTTGTTCATCGCTTCTTGCTCGTTGGTTGGAATTTCCAATCCGGGCCATCCGAACCACTGGAACTCGGTTGACTTCTTCAAGCCTTGGAGCGCTGTCACCAAACCACCAGACGACATGGAGTAATGATAGGAGCCATCTTCTTTTTTGGTGATGGTAACAGGCAATCTGTTGGACACTACGAGAACTTTGCCTTGTGTCATTTTTGAAATGAAGATGAATTGGGTAGAAGAACTAAACAGAAGCGGTTTTTTGGCGTATGTGTAGCGTCAGGTGAAGCAAGTAGGTCGATATGTTGTGTGCAGGGGTGAGCGGTGTGTCCAATTGCCCATTCCCCCAGTTGAAGTGTCCGCCTCGGCAATTGCAGAGTTGCGAGAGGTTTAGGGCAAAGCTGCTAGAAACGGAGTGCTCATACTTTTTTGATTGGCTTTTTCCACGGACACAACGGTGTGTAAATTCGGTTGCCGTGGTGTGAGTGCGAATCAATTTCCCCATACAACTTCAGCCGTTGTCACAGAACATCACTAAAGGCGCACGTGCAGCAAGTCTACAGAAGGTTGCAACCACTTAAATTGATGGATAAATAGAAATAAAATCGTCAAAACACATCTGCGGCCCACTAAGATAGAAAAAATAGCCACTGAATTGAAGCGTTCCATATGGTGCACATTCCCCAACCGCGGCGGACTTCTTGAACTGCGCACACCCGCGCCTACAAAACGCTACGACTACTGTTGTTACGCTACTACTTCACCATGTATAACCCATACGCTTCAGCCGCCGAGACGTATCCCCAACAGGGCAATTTGCACCATCCTCAACCACATCACCACCAGCCGTTAAATCAGCAGTATCAACTGTCGGGCCAAAACCCCAACGAACAATATCAACAGCAATACCACCAATATGACTACCAGCAGCAGCAAAACTACCCTGCGCAACACCAACAACCACAAAACGCGCCCAACCAAGGTTTACAGGGGCGTCAGGGGTTCCAAACACAACAGCAACAACATTCGTATCCCCAGACGGCGCACGCCCGCACTCAGCCTGCCACCCAAGGAAACGCAGACCCATACTCCAATTTTCTTTCTGATCCGGCGGCTTCTATGGCGGCGCAATTTGCCAAATCCAGCTTCGGTCAATCCAACCAGTACCTTCAGCAAAACTTTGGCAGCTACATGCCGGTGGCGGGCGAGTTGAAGTATTACTTCAAGGTTAGCAACCTGTACGTGTTGAACAAACTCAAGTTGATTTTGTTCCCATACCGCCACCGCAATTGGTCTAGAATCACCGCCTCTGAGACCTCGGGCCCTTCGGGTGCAGGTGTGGCGTATGCTCCGCCATCGGAAGACATCAATGCCCCCGATTTGTACATCCCGTTGATGTCGTTCATCTCCTACATCTTGCTCTGGGCGTTGTTTTCAGGATTGAAGGGCGACTTCCACCCAGAAGTGTTTGGCTATCTCGCGTCGCAGACGTTGGCCTGCTCCTTCTTGGATATCTTGATATTCAGAGTTGGGCTCTACTTGTTGAACTGCTCTACCCAAAGCTCTTTCTGGGATCTTGTTAGTTTCAGCAGTTACAAATACGTCGCTATTACCGTATTGCTCTGCTGGAAAAACATTTTCGGCGGGTCGTGGATGGTGTTTTACACATTGCTTTTTGTGCTCGTGGGGAGTTTATCCTTGTTCTTGATGCGCTCGTTAAAGTTCTTGGTACTCCCTATTGGCGCAAGTGACACGTCCGCCAACACGATCTCCAGCGGCCAAAGAAGACTTCGCGTGCAATTCCTTTTCCTCTACTCCGTGGTGGTGCAGTTTTTGATTGTCATTTTCATGTCCCGCTAAACGGCTCTGCAAATTTGTGTTTGCGCTGCTTTTTTGATTTCACGGGGTAAGACTTGATTGATTTACGATATTGTTCGCATTTCACTGATAGTCATGCGAGTCTGTCTACTGAGAACATTATTTCCGATAGCTCTCCCCTTGCTCTTGCTGCTGATAGTCCCGCACTGAAAGCCTTTTATAGCCTTTACCTGACCCGAATTTCTCCCCGAGTGGGTTTTCTTCGGGTTTCTACAGATACAAAAGTTTAGGTTTGTTGCATGAATCACTGGCCATGGCTATCTCCAGTGGACCCTAATAACCGGTTATAGGTCCGTTATCTATACACATGACTCTCAATTTTCTTAGACACTGAGCGAGCACTCTGGCGCGCGCTTCCCAAAAAAAGAGATGGAGTGCGCGTTTCTCATCCAACGCGTTACCCTATATAGATAATTGATTGATTTCTACTTTTCGCTCATACTTGCTTCACCACATTCACATATACTGCATTTTTTGTTAGGGCCCTAGATTTTCTTTTGACATTTCATCTCCTTTTCATTTGCCCAAATGTCAGTAACTGCAACTAACACACGATTTAAGGGCTCCACTTCCGCCCGATTTGTCAAGAATACCTCTTCTCGGCCGGGCAAAGTGACTTCTCGCTACAAAGCGTCCAAAGAGGCAGATGATTCGGCCCCGCTAAATCCAATACTCAATGAATCTTTATCGAGGCCTGCAGCCATTCAAAAAATCGACCAATTGGACTCATTAATGGGTTTCGATAGATTTGACCACGGCGAAAACGACGGAGCCAAACCAAGAAAGGGCTGGTTGATCAACATGCATGCCACCACTGTTCCTACGGATGACTACTTAGCCGGATATTCAGGAGTTGATTTTTACTTTCTTGACGAGCAGGGTGGCTCCTTCAAGTCTACTCTACAGTACGACCCATACTTCTTCTTGATGGTGTTCCCAGGAAGAGAAGCAGAGGTCGAAGAGCTGTTGAAACGTCATTTAGAGGAATGTCATTTGAAATCCGTTTCCCGGGTACTTAAGGAAGACTTGTCTCTCCCTAATCATTTAGTGGGCTTGAAGGCCACACTAATTAGACTCACCTTCCACAACACCAGTGATCTCCAAAGTGCTAGACGCTTACTCAATCCAATCATCAAGGAAAACCAGTCCAAAAGAGATACCAGAGGAGTGTTCCGCATCTACAACTTTAATAATTCTAATAGTCTTTTCAGCGGCGCTGAAGAGTTCCGTACCGATGACATGAACCCTAATGGCGCTAATCTGGATGTGGCTGATCCATTAACGTTCATCGACGATATCAGAGAGTATGATGTGCCTTACCATGTGCGTGTTTCCATTGATATGAATGTTAGGGTTGGTAAATGGTACGATGTATATGGCAAGCATGGTACAGTCACTTTCAAAGAAGATAAAGAGAAAATAGCATTTGCCGATCCAGTTGTTCTCGCATTCGATATTGAAACAACAAAAGCTCCGCTCAAGTTTCCCGATGCCAAAGTTGACCAGATCATGATGATCTCATACATGATCGACGGTGAAGGTTTCTTGATTACTAACAGGGAGATTATCTCGGAGGATATTGAGGATTTCGAGTATACTCCAAAACCAGAATATCCGGGAAATTTCACAATTTTTAACGAACCAGATGAAAAGCATGTTCTCATGAGGTTTTTCGAACATATTCGTGACGTGCGTCCCACTGTGATCGCCACTTTTAATGGTGATTTCTTCGATTGGCCGTTTGTGGAAAACCGTACCAACTTTCATGATATGGATATGTTCGATGAGATTGGTTTTGCCAAAGACAATGAGGGAGAGTACAAATCCAAATACTGTGTCCATATGGACTGTTATAGATGGGTTAAAAGAGATTCTTACTTGCCTCAAGGTTCTCAAGGTTTGAAGGCTGTGACCACTGCAAAATTGGGATATAATCCAATTGAGTTGGACCCAGAATTGATGACACCTTACGCTTACGAACGTCCTCAAGTGTTATCTGAATACTCCGTCTCTGATGCTGTCGCCACTTACTACTTGTATTATAAGTACGTTCATCCATTTATCTTCTCCTTGTGTACCATTATTCCTTTGAACCCGGATGAGGTTTTGCGGAAGGGTACGGGAACGTTGTGTGAAATGTTGCTTCAAGTTCAGGCCTATGAAGGAAACATCTTGCTTCCTAACAAATATACTGATCCTATCGAAAGGTTTTATGAGGGCCACTTACTCGAATCTGAAACATATGTTGGTGGACACGTTGAATCATTGGAAGCTGGTGTTTTCAGAAGTGATATTGCGACAGACTTTAAAATCGACCCCACCGCCATTAATCAATTACTTGGCGATTTGCATGAGACGATAAAGTTCACTGTTGAAGTCGAAAATAACAAGTCGCTTGCGGATGTTGAGAATTACGATGAGGTCTACGAAGATATAAAGAAACAATTGGAAGCACTACGAGACACCCCTACGAGAAACGAATGCCCGCTCATTTATCATGTTGACGTTGCTTCCATGTATCCGAACATCATGACTTCAAATAGATTACAGCCTGATTCCATGAAAACCGAAGAGGACTGTGCCGCTTGCGATTTCAACAGACCAGGAAAGAATTGTGATCGACGCATGACTTGGGCTTGGAGAGGCGAATTTTATCCAGCTGAGGCTAACGAATATGGATTATTAAAAAGAACTCTTCAGAATGAGTCTTTTCCTGGTGCGAGGCCATGGGAGCCTGCTCGTACTTTTGACGAGCTTCCATATCCCGAACAGGCTCTGCTCATTAAAACTAGAATCAGCGAATACTCTAAGAAGGTATACCACAGACTCAAAAAGACGAAAACAGTTAACAGAGAAGCGATTGTTTGTCAAAGGGAAAATCCATTCTACGTTGACACTGTCAGAGGTTTTAGGGATCGTCGTTACGAATTTAAAACCCTTGCTAAAGTTTGGAAAGGCAAAGTCTCCAAATGCAAAGATTCAATCTCCAAAGACGAGGCCAATAAAATGGTCATTTTATATGACTCCTTACAATTAGCTCATAAGGTCATTTTGAATTCATTTTATGGTTACGTCATGAGAAAGGGATCTCGTTGGTATTCCATGGAAATGGCTGGTATCACCTGTCTTACAGGTGCCACGATCATTCAAATGGCGAGATCTCTTGTGGAAAGACTTGGACGCCCATTAGAATTGGACACGGATGGTATCTGGTGTATTTTACCGAAATCGTTTCCAGAAAATTTCCATTTAAAATGCAAAGATGGCAAAAAGATATTTTTGGAATATCCTTGTGCTATGTTGAATTATTTGGTTCACCAAAAGTTTACCAATCATCAGTACCAAGATCTTGTTGAAGCGGATAGTTTCAAATATAAGACGAGATCTGAAAACTCCATTTTCTTTGAAGTGGATGGCCCATATAAAGCGATGGTTTTGCCTACTTCGAAAGAAGAAGGAAAGGGTTTGAAAAAGAGGTATGCTGTATTCAATCATGATGGCAGCCTCGCGGAGTTGAAAGGATTCGAATTGAAGAGAAGAGGGGAGTTGCAACTAGTGAAAAATTTCCAATCTGATATTTTCAAACTTTTCCTCGAAGGCGATTCGCTAGAAACCTGTTATCAGTCGGTTGCAACTGTTGCCAATAACTGGCTTGATGTCTTGGAAACCAAGGGTGGTTTGCTTGAGGATGAGGATTTGATTGAACTTATTTGTGAGAATAGAAGTATGAGTAAAGCCTTGAGTGAATACGCCGGTCAAAAATCTACTTCTATTACTACGGCAAAACGATTGGGTGAGTTTTTGGGAGAGGAGATGGTGAAAGATGCTGGTTTGGCGTGTAAGTACATTATCAGTGCCAAACCCTTGGAAAGCCCCGTGACAGAAAGAGCTATACCTGTTTCCATTTTTTCTTCCGAGCACAAAGAAGTTTTTCTTAAAAAATGGTTGAAGGACCCTTCTTTAACTGATTTTGATCCCAGATCGGTTATTGACTGGGACTATTATAGAGAAAGACTTGCGTCGGTCATTCAAAAAATTATCACAATTCCCGCTGCCCTCCAAAACGTTGTTAACCCTGTTCCGAGGGTGGCTCACCCCGATTGGTTGCAGAAGCAGATAAGAATTAAAGATGACAAGTACAAGCAAACGTCGATCTCCAAATTTTTTTCTCAAGCTACCAATCAAGAAGTTAAAACAAAAGCAATCAAGGATATAGAGGATTTTGGAGATATTGATGAGGGAATACCAAAGTCAAAACTCGGGAAGGTCTCTATCAAAAAGAGAAAGATTCGCGAAGCACAAAAGCAGCAGTCTGAAGAGGAAGAAAGAGCTGCCGCCATATTAAATTCCAAATGTCCTTCTATGACAGAAGATTACGCGGGTTTCCTTCAATATCAAAAAGCAAAATGGAATCTTCAAACAAAGAACAGGGAACGGAGGAAGAAGTTGTTTGGAGAAAACCTTGATTCCTCTTACAGATCATCTGTCGGAAATATGTTCCGCAAACAAGCTGAAAGTTTTGCGGGATCGGATTGGGAAATCTTAGAATATAAGCAAGACCCAACCAACCCCGGAGCAATCAAGGTATATGTCCTCTCTGGTGGAAAAGTTCATTCATTTTTATTTCACATCCCCAAAACGATTTACGCCAGTTACAAAACTGATATTCTTCTCAAACGAATCACTAATTGTGAAATCGAGAAGTCCAATGCCATTTTACCTAATGGACATGATGCTACTAATCTCTTCAAAATGACTATGACTGAAACTGTTTACAATGAACAAATAAGTCAGGTCGATAGTTTGCTTCATGACCCTAAAATTTTGGCCTTGTATGAAACTGAGGTTTCTAGTGTCGATCGTGCGATTATGGATTTAGGAAACATCGTTCGTTTTGATGACACTAAGGTTGGAGCTTTGGGTAAGTGTCTCAAAAATGGGTTCACCCCTAAGGATTTAATAAAGGTTGATAAAGACTCATACTTGAAGAGATTTGATATGGACGTTGTTTACTTGTTGCACATAGTGACTAACAGTTACGAGTTCTTTGCAGTATTCAATACTTGGGACTCTAATGTTACGTTGCTAGTTTTGAAACCTTCCACCGGAGCTCAAGAACTCCCAGATAACCTCAACAAGATTTATAAAGACATTTATGAATCCAAGAAGGAAAAGCTTTCGAAACTCTACCGTTTCATTGATTACCATAAAGAGGCTGATTTTGAAACAACGTATTTCAATAATCCTTCAACCTTATACAAAAAATTGAATTCTGTCTTCAGAAAGTTTCATGAAGGTCGAAGCAACAGAGCATTACTTGCCGTTCAGTCGCCTTATTATGCGAAGGTTTTGAACTTGTTGGGAGCAGCATCTGATTTTCCAACGATCAAAATGAGCGTAGGTGAAGTATCATTGCCTGCAATTGGATGGCAATCCCTTATCGCCAAGAGAATTGTCAACCATTACTTCTCTTTAGCGTTGTGGTTGAAAAATATGATTTCGTTATCAACTTATGGAAAGGTTCCATTGTGCAATTTGCAAATTGAAAACCCAGGATATTTGATCGATGTTGAGTACTCCAGAAGGTTGACCAATAACAATGTGGTTTTATGGTGGTCAAAGAAACCTTATCCAGATCATGGCGGTTTTCAAAATGACCGTCTCCAAGATTTTGATAACTTTGATTTCATCACTATTAATAATCCTGAAATCCACGAAACCGCCTGTTTGGAGATTGAGATCGGTACTCTTATGATCAATACCATCTTGACAAGCTCGTTGATTAACGAGGCTGAGGGAACAGATCTATCGGATGATCCTCTCTTAGGTGATATTAATAACGGTGCGTCGACCTTAGCTCTTGATACCTTTTCTCCGGCCGCGTTGGGCATTTTGCGTTCCATGGTGAAGGACTGGTGGGATGATGCTGTTGCTAATAATACAAATGCCGACTCCATGATGAACAGTTTAGTTTCCTGGATTCAAAGAAAAGAATCTTTATTATATGACTTCACTCTCCATCATCATATCCATAACTTAACCAGAAAAGCTCTCTTGCAGTTGGTTGGTGAGTTCAAACGCATGAACGCAAATGTCGTGTTTGCCAATAGTCTGAAATTAATCGTTCAGACCACTAAAATTTCGGTTGAAAATTCTTACGCATTTGGAAAGTATATTGTCAATTCCACACGGTCAAAGCCGTTATTCAACTTCCTTGATCTCAAGATTCTGAGATACTGGGATGTTTTGGTCTGGATGGATGAATTTAATTACGCCGGAAGATGTTGCACTGAGATCACTAATGACGATATCCAGCAATTAGTTCCTGTGAGCAAGTGGCACATTAAGCTGTTTTTGCCCATCATTTTCCAAAATGAATTTGATGATTGGCTAGTGATCTTTTTGGACTCTCTCGCCAAACATAAAACCGAGTCCATGCTAGGTGGTACTCAGCAAGGTACTCAAAGAGTGACACAGTTGGCCCATATTTTGAAAGGTCAACAAAAACATGATTCAAATGAAGGGGAAACTGAGGAAAAGTTTATGGGTGAGGTAGTCAATAACTTTCGAAAGCCTCTTCAAAGGCGTATCGAAAAGCTTTATCGCCGTCAAAATGACTCGATTCTCAATCCTGAAATGAAAAAAGAATATGAGTTTCCACACCTTCCTGGATCTTTCTTGAAGCCGAAAAATCCTGTTTTGGAGTTAGTCAAGTACATCTGTGCCGTATTTGCTTTATCCAAAAAGAGAAGCATTGAAGTTCGCATGTTAAGAAAAGATCTTTTGGCGGCAATGGAAGTCAAGGAGTTCAGCCCTGAGTCAATTTTTACAAATCCAAGTGCTTCTTTGAAAGTATCTTGGGTTGTCTGCGATTACTGCAACTTCATCCGTGATATCGATTTTTGTCGGGAGGAAGAAAAGAACATATGGGCATGTACCCACTGTCATCGCCCTTACAGTAAAGTGTTCTTGGAAGAAGAATTGATTGCTCAGTTTCATAGAAATCTTTCGAAGTATTTGACGCAAGACTACCAGTGTTCCAGATGCAAATCTGTTAAGGCTGACAACATGAGTGAGTTTTGCAAGTGTTCAGGTGCTTGGGTCGAAACAATCAAGTTTCAAGATATACTTAACCGCATTCAGATATTCAAAAATGTGGCAACAGCTTACGGCATGAAGATGCTATTGGGTCTTATTGACGAATATTGTTAGATAGTGAATTCATATTTTGCATCGTGATATGCGCGCAAATTGACCGTTTCGGGTCGAACGATAAATCTACTTACACGCATTGAAAGAACGTACAATTCCTCAGTAATCACTACTGTGAACCAATGAGAGAGACTGAAACAAACCTCTTGCTGTGTTTTATTACAGCGGACCCTCAATGTCTGAGTCCCAATGTAATTGTCCAAGGTTACAAATCAGTGGGGAAAACATACACAGTGACCAAGTATCTCGATGAGTTGGGTATAAGGAAGAGTATCATCAACTGTGATGAGTGTATCACGCAGAAGCTTCTCCTACAGCGATGTCTTATGACCATAATAGCTGATAGTCGCTTGAAGTATGATCCGCTGAACTTCATGTATAAAGGCTTGAAGGCAGCAAGAACCTCGCTTTTATGTGAGAACTTTGCCTATTTTTTAATGCTGTTGGAGCAGTTTATTGTTGCTACTGGTTATAATGAACCTCATGTTCTCGTTTTGGATCGATTTGATAAGTGCTGCGATCCAACAGACGATCTATTTCCTGCCTTCGTTAGGCTCCGAGAGCATTCAGTGATCCGGAATATCAGTATCATCTTTATCACGTCTCATGAATGCCCAAGACAGATCTCTACCTTATCCATTCCGTGCATTTATTTTAGATCCTACTCTCAGGATGAGCTCGTTCAGATTTTGCAGGGCAAACACTCTTTTCACTTGAATCTGGTTTCAGCCGAAGAAGATGTTGCGTTTTGGCACAATTACACGAAATTAGTCGTTGACCTTTTTTATGACTACACGGGTTCTGATTTGCTGCTTTTGTTGGAACTATGTCACAATTTGTGGCCTAGGTTCTCTGATCCGATAAACAATGGTTCCTACAAACCGACTGAATTTGTTCGGCTTTTCAGAGATATCAGAGAACTGATTCTAGCAGATAATATTGTCAGCAATAGTTCTGTCTCTGATTATATAACAGGAAAAGAAGAAGAACCTTCGAACTCATCGCCTGTTTCCGACTTACCCTACCATTCTAAGTTTCTTCTCATTGCATCATACTTAGCATCTTATGTTGATCACAAGAGTGACCTCGACGTGTTTTCCAGAATAAAGAACATAAAAAAAAGGGGGGAGAAGAAAAGCAAGGAAACCTCGATCAGCAAAAAAAGCATTAATTCTCGGTTTTTGACAGCTGCGTTTTTTGACTTGGAAAGATTGAAGGCTATTCTCTCTGTCATCTACAGAAATGAGTCTAAGTCATTGTCAGAAGAAAACAAAGAGTATCACAATTTGTACCAAGATCTTACTGAAAGAGAACTTGCGAAAAAAGATAACGAGTTTGCCTCTTTTACGTTAAACTCTACTGTGGACATCAACACACAGCTATCTACTTTAGTCTCTCTCGGCCTAATTAATAGAACTTATGCTCTGGATATCCTAAGTTCAAAAATCCGCTGGAAGTGTAATGTTGGCTGGGACATAATTGAAAGTCTCTCACGTGAAATCCTGTTCCCAATTCAAACTTATGTACTCGACAAGTAAGTTAGTCCTCAAAATTCACATCTGAAATCGGTTTAAACTCCTTCTCTCCTGATAAGCGTACTTCCACTGCGTTTTCGAAATAAGTATCTTTCCAGTACTTCATTTCATAAGCCGAAAACAATCCTAAAATTTCGTTTTTGTTATCTAGCCATCGGTATTCCCAGATTTTTTCTCCATACTCATTTTCTGATGGGTCATCATTTTCGGCTCCCTGTTTGACAGACATGTCATCGTTTTCTATCTCTTCTATTCCTCTCTTTATTCCTCTGGTTTGGTACTCTTTTCCTGTTTGAGTGTAGTATGATCTCATAAGTTCTTCTCTACTCATATCATATACCGTGTAAATGCCCTTGTCGTTCGACAACGCTTCACAACGTTCAGTAATTGCGAAAACAATCGCTTTCCTTTCTGCATCAGCTTCACTTTTTTGATTTCTTTTTGACTTCTTGGGTCGAAGGCGTGCCAAAGCTTCTATGGGCGTTTCAGCTGGTTCTAGTAACTTGATTAAGCCTTCTAGAAGTTCATCGGTGGATGTAAAAGAATGCAATGGTTGATCTTTCTTTTTATTAAGCTTGAGTTGTGCCTCCCGAGCTTTTTTGATCTCGGAACTCTTTATTCCCGTTAACCATACATCCTCTTCGTTTTCGTCATCACTATTTTCTCGCTTGGTATAATTCATGTCCTTATCGAACGTTCCCGTTTCTGCTTCTTCTCGCAAATCAAAGGCTTCAAGTTGAACTTCATTTTTGGGTTCCTCTGAATCTTCCAAAGGTTCCGTATCGTTATGAAACTTTCCGAGCTCTTCGATATCTGTGTTCGATTCATTGTTCCTCTGCTTACCTTCAAGATCGTATTTACCCAATCCTTGCTCCTTCTCGAACTGATCCATATCGAAACCTTTCGCTTTAACGGGTATGTTATCTTTGCTCTCTTCCTCGTCTTCGCTAGCAAACATATCATCGTTATCGTCCTCTTTCTCTTTATCGTCATCTTCCGTTATCAGCTCGCGGTCATCTCCCTCGTCGCTGTCGTAGTTGTTACCTTCGGAGTCGGACTCGTACCCAAGTTGTAAAGATCTTTTATTCCGGGATCTCCTCCCCATTCCGCTATGTTTTGTCTCAAGTGCTGACATTGAAACCGCCCAGTATTGTTGTACCAGCTTGAAGTGCGGAGAAACGTACAAGTTCGCGAAGTCTTCTACACCTAAATTTCGATGGCATACTAACAGAAAACTATGGAAGACATTACACTAGACGGGGTTCTTGATCTTGAAAATGAGTTTTACGAGAAAGGATACAAAGACGGGCAGCGCCAAATTGTCCGTGAACAAAATTTAGAAGGCCGAATCTACGGACTTCAGACTGGTTTCCAACGGTTTCTAGTGGTTGGTTACATTCAAGGTTTGATCGATGACTGGTCCAAGTTGAAACAAAAAAGCATCGAGCTGCACCTAATCCAGTTGCAGAAGTTGGTTGACAGTATCCCAATGAATAATGGTGATGCTGAAGTGGAGCAGTATGAGGCAGCAGTTAATAAGGCGAGAAATAAGATCCGGGTGGTGGCGAACATCACCAAAACCAGCGATAAAATCACTAAACTAGACCAGTTGATACAAGAGATTGGGGGAAATCTCCAGGTTTCGGAAAACCTAAACGAAATGTGGTGAGTTCAAACAGTAACCAAATTTAATAAGCCTATACACACTGCTAGGTTCAGAATTGAAAATTAAAATCTAAAGTTTTTAATGTGTCCTCCAAGCGGTAATTCAATATTCCTCCTAAGGGACAGTCATTCACTCCGATCACGAGCTGCTCACCATAACCTGAATCGACTGGACACATATTGAGTCCTATGCATTTGCCAATGAAATCAATAGATTGGACCCGCGGAAGTACTAGGTCACAGTCAGAGCTCAAATCACTCACTTTCAACACACCAACGTGATCCAAACTCTCGGCCCATACGATGTGATTGCCATAGTAACTGAACTTGCAGTTTCTAACTGGCCCGCCACATGTTTGACTATCCACATTGTATGCGAGAGATCCTAACGCACTGCTCCAACTAAATAGACTCTTATTGCACATTCTTCTGTCCCATAACCGGACGGTTCCATCCTGATTTCCTGACACAAGTAGATTTTCATCGGCAGGGGACCAATCACATCCAAATCCGTAATCGGTATGGCCCAGGAAGCTCGAAAATGACTCGATATTGTCTTTGATCAACTCCCTGCGGTCTAGAATAAAGTTCCTCGTGTCATCTGCAGCAACAAAGTACTCGTTGGGGTTGTGGGGGTTGATAGAAAGACAGTTCACGGCAAAGGGTAGCTGTAGAGCGGTGGTTTTATTGGTTTGTAAGTCAACGAACCGAATATGCGCATCATTGGAAGCGATAATCAATTCTGATTCATCTTTGGTGATGGATATATGGTTTGTTATACCATCCGATGCAGTGGTGAGAAGATGCTCGTCAACCAAGTAATGGTTGTCTGGATCCTCTATATTCTGAAGTATATAGCTGCCTTCAAATGTACCGTTTACCAAGAACTTATTAGAACAAGCGCTCGAAGAAACTCTGCTATTCGAGTGATGTTTAAGTGACCGAGAGTCAATAAGGCAGTCCAACTTCACGGAGTCGGAAGACATCGCCTGTTCGTCTGGCATGACCCGAATTATTTTGAAAAAATTGTGATAATCATCACTGTGGGAATGAGTTCCATAGTTATCTGAAGTGACGACCTCCAAGTTATGATCATGGAAGTATGAGGAAGGGTAAAAAATGCCGTTGGAAATATTCTCTCCACAGACGACGAGCGATCGTAGCTGAAAGTGAGTGATGTGGCTCTTCAAGCGGGAGTAAAAGTTTTTGAATCGGAAAAAGTCCGTCTTGGTGTTGTATGACACAATGTTAACACTCTGGAGATCAGGTTAGTATCGGGGTACCAAAGCAGATGATTGCGTGATTTTACTTACTTTCAACGCTTCTTCCCTGGAGTTTGGGATATTTCTGAACCAGGAAAAGTTTCCTATTCGGTATCTTTCCGAATAGAACTTGCGAGATAGACTGGGGGGAAGTCTCACTCCTTGAACATTAGTAAAATCAGGTTGGGAGGTCACAGAAAACGGTAGGTTATTCTCTCTCTCCTTGAGGGAATTAAGAATGCTGAGAATATCGGACTTTGAGAGAGATGAACTGTCGTCATAGAGTAAGTTGTAAAGGAAAGTGAGCGATTCTGAGTTACTCAACTCGTACTCGTGGGACGTGTTGATGGTTTCCACTGCGGTGGTATCAAACGAGTGAGACACCTCGCTTTCGGATAATCGGTTGGAAGTGACCGAAAGTTGTTCCTGGGAAAGTTCGACCGCCATTTGCTGATTGTAGTAAACAAGTGTGGAAAGCAAGGGAATGGCAAAAGAATTGATAACAAGCTGATGGCAACTTGGCCCTTCGAACAAAGAAAAAAAGTATTTGCAAGACTCGCTTAATTACCTATGAGTATTCTACCCCAGGTAGAGTTTGTGGGTTTTGGGGGTATCGTGTTTGCACAGACAGTAAGAGTGATTCAGATGAGAACAAATCTGATTTGATATCAATTCGCAGCTTGTCTAATGTCGTACACTGCGAGACATTTCCGTGAGCCTGACACGCAGAGGTACCCACTCACACGGTAGGAAATTAGAAACAAGATAAGGATTCATAAACTATAAAACATACATAATATATATAACATCATAACAGTCCCGCCACGGTGTCCAACCGTGTATATTGAAAGGGCCGGCGTAACGGTGAGGGAAGACGAATTAGACAAACCCCTTCGTTTTCAAGAGCTCAACGTTCTCAGTCCAAGCTTTTTCAATGTATTCTGGGTTCAGCGCCACGCTAGAAGGCTCGGTCAAAATTCCCCCTGTGGACAAATAGGAGCCGTTTGCTTCTTTGTTGCTGTCCAATGCCGCTCTCAACGTGGCCAAAGACCCTTCCTCTTGGGAAACCCCAATCACTTTTGAAATTATCCACTCGGAACATCTAACCAAAGGCTGGATGTATGGCAAGCTTCTCCAGTACTTCAAGAGCTCGGTCTCCAAAATGACACCGGGGTGCACGGAATACGCTAAGATATCTGGATGCAACTGCGCGAACTTCTTCATGAAGTGGATTTCACTCACCTTGGCATTGGAATATCGCAACCAGGTGTAATAAACGTCTGGCGATCTGTTCATGGTGTCAGTGGGACTACGGTATACTTGGGTCATTTTGTGGCCCATTGACGACACGCAAATCACCCGCAGAGGCTGTGACACGGAAGTAGCTGCGATCAATGCCGGAGTCAACTTTAACGTGAACAAAAGTGGGGCCACAGCATTAACCTGGAACTGGATTTCGTACCCGTCTTTTGTAATTTCATACGGAACACCCATTACTCCGGCATTGTTGATGAGAATGTCTAGTTTTGGCTCCTTCGCAATGAAGTCCTCGGCACAGTCCACAACAGACTTCAAGTCACAGCAATCAAAATGAATAAAGGTCATACTACCAGTGAAGCGAACAGTTTTCTCTTCTTCAGTATAGACGCTGGTACGTTTTTCAGCCTCTTGCTTGATGTCGACGATGGCCTTTTCCACTTTCGACTCAGTTCTTCCCGCAAGGTAAACCACGTATCCGTGAAGGTACAAGTGCAACGCAGTGAACCAGCCAATTCCGGAATTGGCGCCAGTGACAATTGCCACTTTACGAACGACCTGAGGGTTCAAGTATTCTGCCGTAGTTGGATCGTAGAAATTAGAAGTCGACATGTGTTGATGATGAGGTGTGTTAGTGACGATAGCGCGCCCAGTTGTTACTAATGGAGAGGTCCAGACAGGTGCTGCACCAGTTTAGATCGCTGATGCGACAACTCCACAGCCTATTCTACCTCATGTGTTTTCGTGTACTTTTATTGCGATGCATTTCTTATATTCAAGTTGCTACGCAAACGTGATTGGCTGTCTCGCTGATAAGGTTGTTGCTAGTAAAGCTTTTTCATTTTAGGATTCCCCGTACTATCCATCCTTGCAATTAATGAATCCAAGATGTCTCTTGTTTCTCTAGGACTTGCAATCCACACGGTACACGCACTGAGACGGGCCCGAAAATCATTTGCACCTACAGAAGCAAATTGGTCACCGATGTGCAAACTTTCAGATTTTGTGATGGGACAGTACTCGTCCTCCTGGTGGAAACGACACAAATACCTTTGTAATGCCGCAACTCCAAGCGCTTTGTCACCAATGTCGACCCACACATCGGAGCCTCCATTGAACGCACAGGCTCTGATGTCGGAGGAAATTGCTCCCTCCACACCGCTCTCATGCTCGACAGTTCCCAACAAGGTAATCGGGTGGGGCTTGTTCACCACCAAAAGCTTGTCTAGCATAGCCAGCAAAGATAGGACGATTTCCTCAAGCGTCTCGCGCTGGATTCTGTAGTCATTTAGCGGAATAATGCCTAGCGACCGTTCTTTGCGCACAATCTTGGTCTTGGAGTCATCATTCAAGTGGAACTTTTTCCGCAAGAATCTTAGGTGGTCGTAAGAACAGTTCATGATTTCTGCGAGCTTTGTTTGATCCCACTTTCGCATCGTCGGCAACCACCACTCGTCAGCTTCGATGAACTCCAAATTACCAGATTCAGGCATAAACCGAAACAAGTAGTTGGACTCGCCGCCCATCACCAAAAAGTTAGATTTCTGTTTTTCCAGTAACACTGTACTGGTGCGGAGAGCTTCAATCAACCCCGAGAGTCTGCGGTGGTACTCAAACGCACCTTGGTGACCCGGATATCCTGCTGCGGTAACTACCGCCACGAACAAATCCTTGGATAGCAAATTGATCAAATTTCCGACGAGGGGTGAGTCGGCAGTGAGAGATTTTCCATCGTCATACAAGGTGACATCTCCGTCAAACGTGATCAATTTAAGCCTTAACAGAGCGTCGTTAGTGAGCGCAATTAATTGTGCTGTGTTCAAAATGCATCTGACGTCATTGAAGGAAGGACTCACGAGCCGTCTCCGAGAAATCAGCCGTTTTCTATCTTCTATTAGGAATGCCTCCTTCAACGGCAACCGGGTGAAAAACCGCCCGAGCGACGGTACAAGCAGCCGTAACCGGCTTCGTGAAACATGAAACTCGTCATGCTGGAGGTTGTCGAGATAGATGGTGTTATCCACAAGTTTTTCCACGTCGTGGAATATATCGAGGTATCGTGCCTGGCAATTGCACTCCAATTGCTCTTCGTCAACTTCCAGGTTGCCGTCCACAGCCAAATTGACACCTAATTCTTCCACATAGTTCTCCACATCGGAGTGGAGAACGAAAGGAACCGCAAGAAGGCCCTTGATCCATTCGATGAATTCATCTCTTCTATGACTTTTGAGAGCGTATTCTACTCTATACCTGGAAGTCATTGGGGTCCAGTTGTTTGGTGAATGATCAGCAAATTAGATAAGGTGCATGAACCGAGCGCAACTGGTAATTGTGGAGGACACACCACCGATAAGCACCCAGGTTTTGATCAACACCCGAAACTCTACAGTACCGCAAAAGTGTAATCTTAAATCCGTTCTAATATTCCAATATTATACATGCTAAATTACAAACCTTGTTGGGCTCTTCTTCTGTCACGCTCCTCGGCAATAGACAACTTGATACCCTTACCCTTTGGCAAGGAAACCCATGGCTTGCCAGCCTCGGTACCAATGACGAAAACGTTAGATTGTCTGGTAACGAAGGTGTTGTCCAAAGCGTCCTTGATGTGGACCAAGTCGAAACC